>PVKN010033137.1:0-12106 GCA_004027915.1 Capromys pilorides
CTGCTATGTGTCATCCTATTTCTGTTGTATTTCTGATGTTTGTTTTTGCTTTTGTTTTTACTCTTCAGAATAAAACTAAAAAATAACTTTCTGTGTAGCTGTGATGCTGCTGGCCCAAGGATCATATCTAGAGAATCCTCCTCTGGAGGATTCTGTGTGGATCTTCCCCTGAACTTTCCTTTTAGTGAGAGATAAGCAACACCATGAGACACAAGGGCCACAGGAAATAATAATAACTTCTTGGTCGTCATAGGACCCAAAGCTTTTCCATGGCACATAGCAAGAAAATTTTCCATTGGCAAATGTGTTTTTATATCTGCATCAGTCTGTCTCTTAGTTGCTATAACAGAATTTCCAAGACTCAGTGACTTGTGAAGACTAGATCATAATTCTGGAAGTTGAAAAGTGGTGCAGGAATCTGCTTGGCATCATTTGAGCACTTCATTGCTGTGTTGTAACATGACAAAGGGCATCACATGGTGAGATGGTACTAGCATGAATGTTGTCCCTTTCTTCCTCTTCTGTAAGACCACTATTCCTCTTTTGTAAGATCAATAATCCTGTTAGGAAATCCCCACTCTCATAAACTCATCTATCTTTAAATATCTCCTAAATGCCCTGCCTCTAAATGAGTTTGGAGATTAAGTTTCTAAACATTAAACCTTGAGACAGGAGAGAAAGACACATTTAAACCATAATCATAGCCTAAAACACCAGAATTTGATGTTATGATCTATCTAGCTGTAGACTGAAATTCCCTTTCTCAATAGAATGGGCCAATTCATAGAAGCAACACTCTTTAAATTTTATTTTTATCATTCCAGGATGTGGAGATTATCCAGAGAAGGATTTAGATCAGGTGTTGAGAAGAATCTATCATTCAAACATGCAAAATGTTGACAAAGGACTCAAGAGAAGTTACTGAACCTCTTGTCTAGGAAATAGTGATAAATTGGACTTTTCTCAATGTTGACAAAGTCTGGGTTTTGATATCAGAGGAAGCATGGTTTGAGTAAGCTTCAGCTTCTTTTCTTTAGGTTATCTGCTGTGTAAGAGTCACTTAACCTCTCTGAGCTTCTGCTGTGCATAGAATAGGGATTATCTGGGCTTTTGTAAAATTTAAGCAAAATGAAACGTGTAAAATGCTTAGCAGTTTGGCTCATAGTAGAAGCTCAATTAATGTCAACAATATATCTTTTAGTGTCTTTTCCTTCCTGTAATAAACAAATGAGCAACATGATTACTTTGAAATATGTTAGGAAGGAAAACAAAGAACCAGCCCTGGAGTAATTTTCAGAGTCAGTACCATTGCTACTCATTTGGAGATTAAACCTTTTCAGTGCTTTGAAAACATCAGGGTGGTAAGGGATTTACCCACTGACTGAGGAAAGAAATTGACTTTGCAGGGGGCTGGTTCGCTCATGCCTGGGTAGCCCTGGGAATCTGCTTCCCACTGACAAGTGGGCATCTGCAATAAGCATGTGGACTTCAGCACCTTGGACAGAAAAACCCAGCAATAGAGGTTTGCTTTCTAGGCCTGAGTAATGATCCACAGCAGTCTTCTTAAGGGCCCTAGGAGTTCACAGATTTTTGTAGTTAGTCAATCATTTGAAAGTTTTGAATTTCTAATTACCAGGCACAAATTAAAATATAGTCCATAATACAGTTCCCTGCAGGTCTTGAACACGCCATTCTGTGAGCTATCCTTCCTTGCATGGTAGCAGTTGCAATCACCATTCTCATTATTTCCCTATATATTTTACCTTCAGGACTTCTCTGTCTTCAGATGTTTAAGTCATTACATGGATGTGCCTGTAAAAATGCCTGGTGAGTTTTCTAATCCTATCCCCTAGTCCAGAGTAAGATTCTCAGCTTCATTGTATATTAAAATTACTTCAAGGCTCCAAATGCCTATGCAAGGACCTACGCCAGAGAATATGATTAGTTGGTCTTGGGAGAGGCATGAATGTCAGTGTTTCTTAAATGCCCCCCAGTTAATACTACTGTGGAACCAGGGTTGAGAACCACTGGCCAGAGCCTGATCTTTTTATCTCCTAGTATTTCCTTGGAGTGGATCTCAACTTCTTACTGATGGTTCTGTTAGGATACAGACTAACCCAATTTCTAGCTTATTGATTTCCTTCACTGAACCCAAAACTTCCCCAAATTTAGATTGGGTGTGTATTTGACCTCAAAAATCTGCCCTACTTATCTGGAAATATTTGTCATCATAATTAAAGGTGAACATTGCAAACGGAAATGATTAGCATGAATATATGGTTGGAAGATCACAGAGCAACCAAGGAAAAGATCTAAATTCTGGATTTCATTTGGTGAGATTGAATGAGGACCTGCTCTGCAACCTGGCAGTCATACTCTCATGTATATTACTCAGAATCTTCAAGCCCAGGTTCATCTTGGAACATGAATCAGACTGTTTATAGCAGCACTGTTGTTGGCAGTAGGATATCCTAGGCAAGTGAGATGTTTGTAACCAAAAATGGACAAGCAAAATGTTGAGGTTGCTTTTATGGAATACAGTGCACAAGTTAGAACAATAAAATGAGTATGATGACAGGACCAGAACTATAAAGGAGAACAAGGAAATAAAAAGGGGAACAGTGTGGAATATGTAGCACCCTGTCACTTATGCACACTTCCAACAATTCAATTTCAAAACAATATAGATTTTTGCACCAGTATACTCATATCCCAAAGGCCTTTACCAAACACAACCTAGTAAAGTGCTTGTGGGATGTGGGACTGGGGAGTGGTGATATGGGGAAAAATAATGAAGCAAAATCTAGCAATATCACAGTCTTAAACATACAGACGCTGATATTATTGCTGTGGACCAAGAAGTATGATTAGCTTAGCTCTTTGCTTCTTCTAAAGCAGGATCAAGAGGGCAAAAGAGGAGGGAAGAGTGAATCCTGATTGGATTAGAAGTAGGAGCTGCAGAATGTAAGGAGAAAACAGAGACTTTGGGAATCAGAAAAGAAAACCAGCAACCTTCCCTGGGCTGGAAAGAAAAATCTAGCTTTATTGCTCCCTGTGATGAATTGGGAGAGGAAATGAAAAAGGCTTTCCAAGCTGGAATAAAAGCATCACCCAAAACCTCAAGGCAGAAGAACAATTTAGAGACTGGAGATTAGTTAGAGATTGCATTTCTAGACTGGAAGGGAGTTGTATGCTGGAGGTGCAGGAATGTTGCTGCTGCCCTACCTCATTTCTTTCTTTGAATATCTGTTTCAGAAAAAAGTGTTTTTTAGAATCAGAATTGTGTTACTCCTTGTGAGCAGGACCCACAGCTAGGTCTCCTTTTTAGACCTGTCTAGATACTGACCTAACTGTTCAATCACACACCCAGGCCCATGTGATAAACCTCTACGTGGGTAAGATGGGGGGGTGAGAAGAGAAGTGAGGCATGCCCCCAGCTCCAGACAGGGCTGGTGTAGACAGTGAAGCACCCTTCCCTCGGCTCTCAGGGCTGAACTAGGCTCTGCAGTGTTTCTTTCCCTGACAGCAGGAAACCATCTACCTATAGAATCTACCCCAGTGATGCATTTATTAACCCAGAGAAACACATGCCCTAGGAGGAAGCCTTTTAATCTGTGTTACTGATAAAGAGTAATGAATGCATTAATTAATATATTAAGGAATCACATTTCAAGCTTGTTTCCTATTAAGGGCTTAAGCAGAGCAATACAAATGCCAGCAACTTATAGCTGAAGACAACTTGTATGTCAGATTAGACATATGGAACAGTATATTAATCCTGCTGCAGAGAGCTTGAATGTTACAACTGTAAAGACTAAGAGGCTGTGAAATCAAATTCAGGCCCACCCAAATAGGGCAGGGTGGTTTATGCTTGGGGGAGCCACCCTATCTGACCCCCTAAAAAGTCATACTGCAGTGGCTTTGAGAGCAATTATCTTGGTAGAGCAGCTCTTACTTTGCATTTAAAATTGTCCTCTTGAAAAGGTCATGTGTAAATCAAATTTAATAAATCAAATTCTATACTTCATACTTTGGGGAGGTTCGGTCTTCAAAGGAAACTGTAAGTGAATCCCTTTTTAATAGAAGTAATCAGCTCTTCATTTATCTGATTTGTAAAGTGAGATTTTTATATATCACATTTTCTTAAAGTGAGCACTAGCATCTCTCTTTGGTTTAGTGACAAGAAGACTCAAACCAGAAGAATGTAACTGAAACAACAACTAAACAATAAAAATATCAAATCAGCAACCTCTGCAGTGGAAAATTTAGGGCAATAGTGTTTAAGCATGGCTGGATTTAGGACTCAAACATGGTGTAAGATTTTGGTATTTTTCAGTCTCTGAGATCTGCCTGCTCTTGCCCTTAATCTTAGGCATTACCTGCATGGAGCAGCTGCAGCATCTCATGCTGACAGGTTCAAGGCCAATGATCATGATCGCTTGCTTCTCTTCTCAGGAGCCTCAGAACTGGCTCTGATTGAATCATCTGTCCCTCCTTGAATGAGTGGAAAGTGAGAAGCTGGTCTCACGGGGCCTCATGTAAATCTCACGGATTGAGTAAGAGTGGGGAAAAGCATTTTCCAGTAGAAAATTGGGCAGTTATTAGAAGAAATGGCAACAATGCCAGGGGAGGGGTCCCTCTACTCCGCTTCTCTCTCTCCCTCACCCTCAGAGGCAACCCTTGTAACTGTCCTAAAAAACGTCTCAGGAGCAGTTGTCTGCCCAGCACTACATTGGAATCACCTGTGGTGTTTGTTAAACCGCAGGTGTTGGGGCCTCCTCCAGAGAATTCCCTTATAGTGCAGTGGTCTTAGAATCTTCAGTTTTAGGTATTTCTCAGATGATCTTGTAAAATGTGCACTGACATTTAAGAGTCACTCCCTGAAGCCTTTCCACCCTTTCCATTTCCCATGGGCTCCCAGATAGACTGGGAGCTATCTGGTCTTTCCTCTTTGGGTTCCTCTCTGCCACCCACAGTCCTCTCCTGCACCACAGCTGCTGATGCCGATTCCCCTAACCCCCTCATTCCAGCTTATTTCTCCAGCTTCCTATTTACGAGATCTCCTTCCTCACCACAGATCTTGGCTATTCCGTGTCTCCCTCATCCATGCTCCAAACATCCCAGGCTCTTTTCCTGCTTATGATCTTCCCTCTGCTTTGGACATCATTCACCGTTTACACTCTTGGAGAGCTCAAGTCCCCACATGAAAGCCCAGCTCGACTGGCTCAACCCCATGTAGCTTCCCTGTCACTTCCCAGAGGAGGAATTGGTTCAGGCCTACTCTCTCTATAGCACCAACTTATATCACTTTTATAGCAGCTTAGCAGACTATATGGATTTTATAACTGCACTTATTTTTCCCTCTTTCCCTATGAAGGGGTTTGATAGTATTTGCTAAGTATTAACAGCGAGTCTTTGAAGAAAGGCCATCTGAGGTTTCATCCAGCTTCATATATTTATAAGGTGAATGACTTGAGGAAGCCCACTCACTTTCTTGAGTCCTAGTTTCCTGAATTGTAGATGGCAATACTGCATTCCTAGGTGTGTGGATGACTTCAGTTGAGATAACATATGGAAACTCTCCGACTGCAGTGCCCGGTAATGTAATTAGTACCCAGAGAACTAAATGAAACAAAATTTCAGTCAAGAAGGAAAAACCTTTCATAGTGTGGCTAAGTTCATATTTGTAGGATGTTCAGCAACTGATCCTTAAAACCACATTACTCAGAATAATCTTGTAACATTATGTGGGTCAAATCTAGAACAGTACAGATGGACTGTGGGCCTTAGATCATTTTCCAGGTCTCAAACTCTTTCATACTTCTCTTTATCTTCTCCTGAGCTTTGGAGCAGCTTTAAGCCCATACCTCCGAAATAATCACTTTCTGTGTGTGGAGTGCTGACATAAGGGCAATGCAGCTTCCCATGGGGGGGTTTCTCTAGACCAAGGAACTGCTTTGGCTCCATGAAAATGAGGAAGGCTAAGTGTGCCTAGTGGATGACCAGTTCAGAAGGGGCAGTGTTGACCTCACATAAATGAAAGCCATCGAAGCTACCTGAAGAGACAAGATTGGCTCAGGAATCCGAATGAACTGGTAATTGTGTGAGGCAAAAATTTTGTTAAAGTAAGCAGAAGGATAAATTTTGAAAATTAAACTCCTCTTCTGGTGACCAGTTCCTATTAGTTTTATACTCTGCCTGCAGTTGTCACTTCCCTTTATGTTCAGGTGCCATGCACTTGACATGCAAGAGGATTTGCAAAATTGATCACAACCAGAAGTTGTGAGAGACAGAGGCAGATTAAGAAAAAAAAAATGACTGTGAATTCCTAGAGATATTTACCTGGTACCAATTTGATGTATGGAAAGAACCGAGCACAGTAGCTGGTGCTTTGTAATTACTCACTAATGTTGATTTTGTCATTTTCTTCTAGCAACTGTGAGGTTTAGTGGATAGGAGAATGGTGTGTGTGTGTGTGTGTGTGTGTGTGTGTGTGTGTGTATGTGTGTGTGTGTAGAAGGCTCACGTACGTATGTATATGCAAAAGGATACACAAAAATGCTTTTGTGTCTTCACGAATGGCTCAGAATTTGGAGTAGACCACAGCACTAACCTGGTTATATTTTTCCACCCAATATATTGGATATTTTTCTGAAACCAGCCCTGCTCTTGGAGCAGGAAACATGAAGTTTAAACAAGAAAATACAGGACAAAATTTTTCTCTTCCAGGAGCTCACAATGAGAACATAAAAACAGACAAGAAAATAAACAACACATAAGACTAGGCTCCCTGAAAGCCATGGATTATGTCTTATGTATCTTGTTTTTCTAGCACTTCTAGGTTGTTTCATGACCTTCAGAGGTCTTAGATCCTCTGAGTTTTAGAGGCCTGCCTTATTTATAATCAAACTCGCTATAATGTTCCTGCTACATTAACATAATTTATATATACTCTATAAGAGTTGTGCTGAAAGGTAGTTGATGGGTAAATATAAGGTTATATTTCATAGGCTTTCAAGTAGATGTTTGTTGGTTTACACTTTTAGCCTTTTCCTTTTGGAAGTGATATTAAATATTTTCTGGTCTCAAATATTTTCATGAACCTGTGAAGACTCATGAGTTCTAGGAACTCCTTTGTGTCATCTTAATAGATTACATGGCCTTGGCAATGTCATAAAATGCTCTGTGTCCAGTAAGTTCCTCCTCCAAATATTTGATGAATGAATAAATTAATGAAGGGCATCTGATGATGAATATATATCATGTGTCATGAAGCCTAGTTCTGTGAAACTTTGGGTTCCATCCTAGATCTTAGTTTGGATTCCTTGGACAGCAAACCATTGGTTTCTAAGGGCTTATGGAGCCTTAGGAAAAGGTCTTTTGTCCATTGAAAATGAACTTTGAGACCCCAGGAAAAGATGTGTAGTAGTCCAATGGGCACAGAATGAAGTTAAAGATGGGGAAGTTAAGCAGCCCCTTTTGACTCTATCCCAAAGAAAAGGGAAAAATAACATGGTGCGAAGTCAGAAAACCTGAGGCACTGGAAACATGGGTCATGGTAGTCAACTTGGTTGAAAGATGCCTAGCAGATTAGTAAAGCATACTTATGAGTGTCTCTGTGTGGGTCACAGGAGTAGGATCATGACATACTATATCTGGCCCCTGGCCTCTTCTTCTCTGGGATCTTCCTTATTTGCTTTGCTGTGCTTCAATCTTGGCAATCACGTGTCCCATTGGGCAAATTCCTAATGTCTAAATATCTCTGTATATATTATTTCAATCTAAAAGAGGCAATAGTTATTATAACTTGTTTCATGAAGTCGTAGTGAGAATGAAATGAGTCTTGTGAAATGTTCATCACAGAGGCTGACATGTGGTAATAATTCCCAAATTTTAGCTATTATTTTCATGCCAATGTCAGAAACCAGACATAGGATCTCAGACAAGTCTCTCATCTACTTAATATCCTGTGGTTTCCTATCTGTGTTGTCTTTCCTAATGATTCCAAGCCAAGTTTTAAAGACTGGATGAGGTCAATAGCACTGGTATAGAGTTGGTGATTTGCTAAACCAGCTCCCCCTAGTTTCAACAAGCCTTTCACTAAAGTTTCCATAATTTAGTATGTCAGTAATTAAAATTAGCCATTGTCTTAGTTACTTTTTACTCGTTGCTGGGACAAATATTCGACACTCAAAATGAAGGAAGGAAAGATTTATTTAGCTCACCATTGCTGGAGGTTTCAGTCCATATTCAGCTGGCCCAAGGCTGAGTGGAACAGAGCAGAGGGCATCCAGTTCATGGAGGCAGAACAACCACCATGGGAGCAGAGAGCAACAGCCCTTTTAAAGGTCTCTTTGTGCTCAGTCACTCTGACGTGGGCCCGTTGTGCCCTAAGGTGGAACCAATCATACCCTAGGATGGGCCCCTGATCCTGCTCTAGGGAGGAACCAATCATATCCTAGGCAGGCCCAGGTCATGCTCCAGTGAGGAACCAATTGTAACACATAATCCTAGTGGATCATGACTCATGTCTCAAACTCTAGAAGTCCCCGCCCCATGATTGCATGACGCATTGGGGGGACAACTAAACATAAACCATAACAGCCGTGTAAACAAGTTAAAGCATATCAGTATGAAATTATAGTTATAAACAAAGGTAACAAATGCTGAAAAGCTCATCAATTTCTGATCATTTTTATGTTTTGTGGTTATCTATGTTTTTGTATATCTCTATGTATCTGTGTGGTGGAAATCTTACTTAATTGTGGGCCACTGTACATTTATCCCAACTCTACAGTCAGAGCTCTTATTACACTGGCAACTTGAAATGAACAGAAACTGTCACATGCTACAAACGTGGATTTTTTTCCCTGACAAAATCTGTTATTAAACATTTACAGATAGGCTACTTGTTATGGTTGATATGTTGTGTCAACTTGAGAAGTTTGGGAGGTTAACTAAATGACTCAGCAGGAGACCAGGGTCCTCACTTTGTGCAAGAGGAGGGCCCCCAAGATGGTGTGAGTGCCACACTCACCTGCAGGTGGCCTGCTCACAATACAAGGGAGGAAACCAGGCTTGCTCCCGCTACCCTACTTCTGCTCTTGTCCCTTTTGCTGTCCCCTGCCTTCTTGAACTGTTTCCCTGTGCCATGCCACCTTGCCTTGGAGCCAGATGATTATGGATGGAAAGCTCTGTAAGATGTGAGTTAAATGAATTTTCCTTCCTTAATGTTGGATTTGGGCTGTTTTATCTCAGCGAGAAGAGAAAAGTCACCAAGATAGCATTGCACACTATATAAAATAGTCCTCTTCATTTCTGTCTTGCACTTATGGTGCCTTGTGGTCCCACCCATAAGTGTTGGGTAAGATAGATGAGTGCAGTAAGATGATCCTGACTTTTTTCCAGTGGTCTATTGATGCACTGTCTTTTTTTTTTTAATTTATGCATTTGATACAGAGTCTCACTAAGCAGCTAAGACTCATAGTGATCCTCCTGTTTCAGCCTCCCCAGCACTGGGATTACAGGCAGGCCCAGGGTAGGGCTGGCCTTGTGGTGCTAGGGATCAAACTTGGGTCCTTACGCTTAGACCGCTGAGCTATCTCCCCAGCTCTGATGCACTGTCTTATTACAAACTTGCAGGTGACAGTGCCAATGACACTGTTACATGCCTTGCTTAGTTTCAACTTTCTACATTTTTATTTTATTTTTTCCTCTATCCCAAGTTGGCCTGTTGAGCTTTCTCTTAAGGTGAATATTTGAGGAGAAAAGTGATCCTATGTTTTATCTACTTTGAGTGTAAAGAGATATTGCCTTCACCACACATACCACATTTCTTGGACATCTCTTCTGTGCTAATTCAGGCTAAGCACTCAGCAAAGAGATGAAAATGAATGAGATTAAGTTGCCAAGTAGCTAATAGTCTAACTGGGGAGACACACACAAATAAGCACTGCAGAAAACTTGAATAGAAAAGGCATGGCAGGGCAGTGTGGGACTCAAAAACAGAGAATTGATTTCTTATTGTTTTCTTCTTATGTGTATAAACAAGGTTGTTGGTGGGAGATGGCAGGGATGAGGTGTGGAGGGCTTTTAAGGCAGGGAGAGTATGTCAGAGCTCTTGGTGGCAACAGATGGAAACCAGTCTGAGATGAATGAAACCAAACACACAAAGACCAAACTAAGGGCTTGGAGGACATTCTAGAAGCCTTGGAGATTCTCTGGGATGTCTTTGGAGGCAACACCAAAATCACACCACAGTGCAAATTTAGTGAGATTGTCATGACCGTCTAACTGGGCACAGAAATGGCAGCTCACAATCAACTCTCAGGTTGCCAAAAGAACCACCATTAGAATCTCTACATGTGATGTCCTTGGAAACTGCATTTAGTGGCTGTCACGAAACTATGTAGAGAGCTGATTCTACAGTTGACAGACTTCTTATGCAAAGTCTAGTGAGGGTGTGTCTGCCTGGTGCCACCCATGTTACATCTCTGCATCTGCACGAGGAAAGTAGGGGGAAGCTTGAGTTCTCTTAAGGGATTCAGAAGAGAAATGACTCTCCAAATAGAAGACATTTTTCAGTGATCTAGTCAGATGTTCTTTATACTGTAAGCCTTTGGCTGAGTTTTGCAGGAAGTTTAGAAGTATGTCAGACCGAAAGGTTTTCATAGGGCACATGAATGCAGGGAACAGCTTGGTTGTCTAAGGAACCTGGAATAGACGGATAATTTCAAGTATTTTAGTCTGGCTAGGTTAGAAGGAGTGTGTGTGTGTGTGTGTGTGTGTGTGTGTGTGTGTGTGTGCAGCAGAGGTAATGATTAAACATAAATCTGTAGAAACAAAATGAAACTCAAAGTGAGTTCATGGTAAACATTTAGGGCATTAAGACTTCATTTGGTTGGTAATGGTGAACCATGCAAAAGTTGGAAGACAAAAAAATGGTGAATTTTTTTTCCTTAGGTATCTTTGAAAGAAGACAGAAGAGAGAACACCTACGGGAAAGTTTTTTAAAGTTAAGAATATAAAATAGATTTTTATATTTACCCACACATTTTACATTTTACGATTCAGTTTGAATTTCTATGTGATATAGGTTCTCTTCAGCATGAAGAATTTCCTTTAGCATTTGTTATCATTTTGATTTGTTGAGGATGAGTTTTCCCAACTTTTCTCTCTAGGACAGCGCCTTTATGTTTAGTTAGTAAAAATGGCATCTCTAAGTAAGTAATTTTAATTTGACCTTTTTTTCTTCTGTATCATTTAAAAGATGACATTCTGAGGTGCCCACTTAGGCAAGCACAGGGACAGGGGTTCAATCCCTGACACCACATACTGTGCCAGCCCTGGCCACAGGCACACTGAGCTGTCCACTGAGACCAGGTCTGGTGGCACAAGCCTACGATCCCAGCACCGGGCGACTGAGACCAGAGGATCACTATGAGTCTGAGCTGTGTAGTGAGACACTGTACCAAATGTACTAAAAAAAGAAAAGAAAAAGGAAGGTGCCATTCTATTTTCTGATTCTCACTGTTTCTGATAAAAACTCAAAAAGACCATGACCTTGTGTGTGTGCGTCTATGTATGATGCGTGTGTGTTTTCTTAAATTGCTATGAATGTCCTTTTCTCTTTTTGAGTTTCACTGTGATATACTTAGATGCAGCTTTTATCATTTACATTCTGTTTGTTTCATGCAGCTTCGTATAGACTTTTAAAAATACAATTGAAAAAACATTAGTTATATGTCCTTTTATATCAAAAAATATTCTCTCTGTCTCTTTTCCCCATGGGACTATACTTACATGTATGTCAAGTAATTTATATTTTCCCATATGTAAGGGGTGCTCTCTTCAGCCTTTCATTCTGTTAAAGTTTGAGTAATTCCTACTGACTCAATTTTAAGTATACTATTTTTCTTTTTCTTGTGTTCAATCCATTCCTAAGATCATAGAATTAACTTTAAAATTTCAAACAAGAGACTGGGTGTGCTGGCACCTGCCTGTAATCCCAGCTCTTTGGAGGCTGTAAACAGGTGAATCACTATAAGTCTGATCTAGTAGTGAGACCTTGAATACCCTGTATCCCCTTTCCTAAAATAAATAAATA
>PVKN010033138.1:5000-12106 GCA_004027915.1 Capromys pilorides
ATAAAGGGTCTGGTATGAAAAAGTGTTGGTATACTTAAGGAATAGCAAGAACAGTGTGGCAGGAGATGAATGAATGGTGGGGAGAGGTACAGTGAGAGCAATGGAGGCAGGATATAGAAACAGACCATGAAGGGCCATGTAAGCCATTGTAAGGGGTCTGGCTTATATTCTAGAGGGAGTGGGGAACACAATGGCCCTTTGGTTGGCCCAAGGGGCAGCAGGAAAATTTGTAAGAAGTGTTTGAATTCTGGGTACATTTGAAAGTTAACATGATAAGATTAACTGCTCCTGTCATTTTTACCCCATATTGTTATATGGAAAAGAGTGAAGGAAGCCTTCCTTCTTGCAGGGTAATGATTCTAAATTTGAATATATTTAACTATTCACTTGAAAATAGAAATTTTCAAGGTAAATAAATGTACAAACTCCTTACCCAAACCACTAGTTCTTCCTAACCACAGACTTAATGTTGTTTGTTATACAGCAGACATGTAAGGTCTTGTCTGTACACTGTACATGACATAGCTCTATTTTTGCTCTTAACAGGGTTTAATGAGAAAAATCAGTTGTACTTGACTTTCAGGTCATAGTCTAGGAATGAGGCAAACTTTCCAGACCATTCACAGGCACTTCCATGTGCATGTGCCCCACCTATCTCCATATGCATCGGCAGATCCTTGCCAGCACACACCTGGCCAAGACGATGGTTCATTTCAGCTGTGCTTCTCTTGACATCCAAAGAAGTAATTAACAACTGCTGTACTGAGTTTTAATGTGAACACACACGTAAGTAGTTGGAGAAGATGAAAAGAGATTGCGAAGAAGAGATGTAAGATAAGACTAGCAAAATTAATCAGATATAAATACATCAAGATATAGCTGGGCATGGTGGCGCACACCTGTAATCGCAGCACTTGGGAGGCTGAGGCAGGAGTATCGGTGCAAGTTCAAGACCAGCCTGGGCTACAAAAGTGAGCTCAAGGCCAGCCTGAGCTGCATAGCAAGACCCTATCTCAAAAAAAGACCAAAAAATACATACATACATAACATACATACATACATACATATATGCATACATGCATGCATACATACATACATTAAGATGAAAAAGCAAAGGCTGGCGAGATAGCTCAGTGGTTTAAGTGCCTGCTTAGGCAAGCTTAGGAACTGGGGTTTGATATCTGGCACCACATGACATACCAGCCCTGCATCCTGGGTACACTGAGCTGGCCACCCAAGTCCAGGCCTGGTGGCACATTTCTGTAATTCCAGCACTGGGAAGGCTGAAAACAATAGGATCACTGAGTCTGAGCTGCATGTTGAGGCCCTGTACCAAACACATAAAATTTTTTGGAATATTGTTTTAAAAAAGATGAGAAGGCATTTTTTATGAGTCATTTCTCTGTGCTTCTACTTAGAAGCTGGAGAATTTGGTAGTTCTGCTCCTTCTGTATAGAATCTAGTTAGTAGATGTTCTTAGTGTTAGAGAAACTATCCTTAGGAAGCTATGTTGCTTCTACTTTGAAACAAGTTAAAGTTTAGTCTTTAGGGAAAACTAATCTATGGTTTGATCAGATGGCACCCTGTAGTGTAATGGTGCCAGGCTCTGCTGTTCTTCCAGAGTGCTTAGAGTGCAAAGGAAAGTCATTTGGAGCACATCTTGAAATTAAAGTATTGGGAAGATGTTCCATATCCTGCTCCCTATTTTTCTCCTAAACCTTGTCCTTTCTCCACTCTTCTTTGGTCTTCCCCCTTCTCCTCTCCACACCCAGTTTTGTAATGTAGCATGTGTGTTCCTAAAAATCACTAAGGTGTGGAAATCACATAGTTTATGGAGAAAACTCAGGGATTAGGGCACAACACAGAAAAATTCTGTAGAAAGAATATAGGAACTTAATGACAATAGTGCATTATTTATACATCTTAATAAAAATATATAAATACCATAGTCAGTATGGTACTGTAGCTGGAAAAACATCTAAAATTTACTTGTGAAAGTGGACTTCAGAAGGATTGCAGCAGGCCAGTGATATACTTCAATGGACAAAGTACCTGCTTTGGCAAGCACAGGAACCAGGGTTCATTCCCTGGTCCTGCATGCTGTGCTGGCCCTGCACTCCAGGGCACAGCTGAGCCAGTGACAGAGTCTGGGCATGGTGGCACACACCTGTAATCCCAGCGCTGGGGAGGCTGACAACAGGAGGATCACCATGAGTCCAGTCTGCATGGTAAGACCCTGTACCAAATACAGAAATGGAAAAAATAAAGTAAGGGTTGCAGCTATGAGTCATGGTAGAGGTTGAAAGATTATCTTAAATTGGAAGGAAAATTGTAGCAAATACCAGATGTGGGTGGTGACGTACAGTGACCTGAGATAGAGAGTCCATGTTTGTGTGTATTTTGTGTATCCTACATGTCTTGATTCAGCTGGGGGTAGTTGCATATATTCATCTAATATTTCTTGCAGATAAAAATCATACATAAGCAAACATGAAACTCATTTTCATATTGTTGCCTTATATATCAATTCCATTGAGATAAATTATTTTCGAAACAAGCACTATAGTAGAATCACCTGTACCTATTTTGTCTATATCATCAACATAGTATCTTTGTCTATATCATCAACATAGTAACATCATCATCATAGTATCTTTCTCCTTACTTTATTATTATTTCTTCATCCTCATACAAAGACATTTTTGTTTTTTGGACATGATTGGAACATCTATCAACTAGGTGACTAAACTTATTCAATATTGTCTACCTCTAGGATGCTGCTCTTGGATGTGGGAAATAAGGTTTTGAAGCTGTGGGTCTACCCTTGTAATGTACATTCAACATGAGAAACTAAGCATAGATATTTATAGGACAACAAAAAGTCTTTAAAAAAGCAAAAGTGTAGTTCAAGACTCTTCAGTGCTGATAGTTCTTCTTAGAAGATACAAATTTTGGCTGGGTGTACTGGCACATGCCTCTAATTCCAGCACTCAGGAAACTGAGGCAGGAGGATCCTTTTGAGTTTGAGACCAGCCTCAGCTACAAAGTGAGCTCAAGGCTAGCCCGAATTGCATAGGAAGACCCTGTCTCAAAAAGCCAAAAAAAATTTAAAAGATACAAATTTTGATCCAGAGTTGTACACATGAATTGAAAGAGTATTCTTAAAAGATTAAAACCTTGGAATCAAATTCTGTCAACATTTCAATTCTAGGGCTGGGGAGATAGCGCCAATGGCACAAGTGCCTGCCTGGCAAGCGCAAGGTTGTGAGTTCGAACCCCAGTCCCACAAAAAAGAAAAAAGAAAAACATTTCAATTCTAGGTAAGAAAAAGTATTCTTCCATGTCTCTCCAAAGGAAAGCAACTATAAAACCTAGACACAGTACATGAGGCAGTTACATGAAGACTCTGAAATCAGATAGTAGTGGAAAGGTCAAGAATGAAGACCAGATTTCAAGTACCTCTAAATTAGTAGTAAACTTGCCCATTTTATCTCCTTTAGTGAAACATAGCATAAAACTAAGTGCAAACACAGGTACAGACAGAGAGAAATCCAGGAGAACCAACTATTGGCAAATGAAACTCTAACTCCTAGAGAAAACGTAGAATCAAGGTTTTGGGAGTTTTTCCAACCCATCACCTACCAACTTCCTATCCTCTGGAACGCATTGAAATGTGATGACAGTGTTGAGTAACCCAGTTTGCTGGTCAGAGGACAGAAAACAAGATTTCTGTGTAGGAAATTAGGTACCTTGAAAATCACAGACAGTGAAGACCTTAGGAAAGTAACCCATAAAGTTATTTCTGAATTCTTGAGTATATGCAAGTAATTTTAATCAGCATACCAAAGTCTTTGAAAACTCAAATAAGGACCACTATCCAGGCCCAGATTAACTAATAAGTGTTGCACACATGGGGCACATCCAAAAAGCACTGCAAAAGCTTTTTTAAGTTTTTTTTTCCCCCCAGTACTGAACATTGAATCCATTGCCTTGTACATGCCAAGCATTTACTCTACCAGTGGGTTACATTTCAGCCTTCCTATAAGAGTTTTGAAAACTGGCACCATAGAAGGTGCCTTCAAACTTGTAGACCAATCCTAATGAAGTCAGTTGCCTGCTACAGTGAAATTAATGGACTGGAATGTAACTCAGTGGTTGAGCACATGTTTAGCATGTGTGACACCCTTGGTTCTATCCATATCAAGAAAAAAATTAAAATATTAACTATCTCCATAGGATTCAAAGAAGACATATAGACTTATAGTATCCAGAGTATCTAGGATTTGATACAAAAGTTCTTGGTATAAGAACCAAGAAAATTATAATTCACATGGGAACAAAATGACTAAAATGTCAATACTGAGATGATACCAATGTTAGAATTATACGACAAAGACTTTAAAATGGCTATTATATAAGCTGTTACACCAAACAACTTGTATGGTGAATGTTGAACACTTCAGAAATGAATGGAACAATAGAACATATCGGCAAATTATAAAGAAGAAGTTAAATAGCTGGGCATGGTGGTACCTACCTGTGATCACAGCTAATTGAGAGACTGTGGCAGGAGGATTTAAGTTGAAGGCTAGCCTGACAGTTTAGTGAGGTACTGCTTTCACATTTTTAAATGGCTGGAGATGTGGCTCAGTAGTAGAACACTTCTATTTTCAGTTGCAAGGCCCATGGCGGAGGGGGGGTTAGATATCATAATAATGAAAAATCAAAACCAAAGTAAAAAAATGGAAATGAATGGAAGTGACAGTAGAGTCAATGTACTTGGAACTAGGTGAATAGAATTATCCAATATGAAAAAATAAGTCTCTGAGGCTATAGGACAATAATAGAAAATGTAACGTTCTTTTTTCATTTTTATTAATTTTAATGAGAAAGATATAGCAATGAGACAGTTTCACGACTGGTTAGTAGGACAGTTACAATAATTCATACAGTACATATTGTTGTCTTCGTAGTAGTTGTTCAGAGTACAAGATGCCAGCATAATATCTTGTCTAAACACTTAGTACAAATCTTTCTTCTCATTGAGCTAAGAAAAAGTAGCTATATATGAAGCTTCTCTGCTGAAGGGTTAACAACTTAAGTTTGTAGACCAAAAATTGAGAAAAAGAAGGGCTACAAGGATAGCCAGTATTTTGGCCCTAGCCCTTCAAGGTCAGTGAGGACTAAGGACGTAAGAGAACCTGTACTGTAACATCCTATAACTCAGTGGTGTCCCAAATTTTCTGATCAAGGAGATTATGGAGCTACAAAGGAAAATGATCGATGATGTATAATGTGCCTAAGGAGAGTCACCCAGAGAGAAAATGTAACATTCTTGTCATTGGAGTTTCAAAGAACAGGGGGGCTGAAAAAGATAACTTTTTGGTTGTTTTGAGACAGTCTCACTGTATAGTGTAAGCTGGCTTTATACTTACTTAGCCCAGAATTGCTTCAAACATGGCAGTCCTCCTGCCCCAGCCTCCTGAGTTTTGGGAGGATGGGCATACACCACCACACCCAGCTTGAAAAAAATATTTGAAGAAATAATATCTGAAAATTTACCAAGTTTGCATAGGCCATGAGTTCAATCCCTGGACCTGCCGTGCTAGCCCTGCCCGCCAAGGTGCACTGAGACGGCAGTTGAGACATAATGTGATGGCACACGCCTGTAATCCCAACTCTTGGGAAGCCACAAACAGGCAGATCACTACGAGCCTGAACTAATAGTGAGACTCTGAACACCCTGTAGCCCCTTCCCTAAAATACAAAAAAGAAAAAAATTACCAAGTTTGACAAAAATACTGTCTTACAGATTGAAAAAGTTCATTAAGCCCCAGGTAGATAAACCCAGAGAAATCTACTCTTAGATACATCATAATCAAATTGTTGAAGGCAAAAATAAAAAAGAAAAAAAACAGCAATAGCCAGGGGAAAACATAAAGGGAAAATTATTCAAATGATCTGTTTCTCATCCCAAACTATGAAAGTGTCTTAGTTACTTTTCTTTTGCCGGGACAAATAAGCCATTCCCAAAAACTTGTAATCCACGTGGTCAGGTTAGTCACAATGGCCCCATTCTCGGTACCAAATTCCGTCTCAGTTAATTTTCTCTTGTTGCTGGGACAAATATCCAACACCCAAAATGAAGAAAGGAAAGGTTTATTTATCTCACAGTTGCTGGAGGTTTCAGTCCATATTTAGCTGGCTCCAAGGCAGACTGGCAGTAGCAGAGAATAGCAGTTCATGGTGACAGAACAGCAACAACATGACAATGGAGGCAACCAACCAACCAGGGCAACAGATAGCAGCAGAGAGAGTCTTTCTCTGTCTCTCTTATAATATATTCAGGGTATTGCCCCAGGCTGGGGAAAGTCTACACACCCATAATCCCAGCAGTACTAAGACACATAATCCCAGTGGATTATGAGTTAGTCTCAAGCTCTAGAAGTCCCTGCCTCATGACTGCATGAGGCTTTGGGGAAACAACTAGAAACAAACTATAACAGGAGGCTAGAAGAAATGGGATATTTTCTAAGTGCTAAATGAAAAAGTCATCATGCTAGACTTTGGTATCTAATATAGAACGCTTTTCAGGTGTAAAGTTGAAAGAAATACATGACATGAATAAGAGAATTCATTTCCATTAGGCCTGTTTTGAGAATTGCTAAAGAAAGTTATCCAGAAAATGGTGTGGTGATGCATACCTATAATCCCAGCAGTCTGATAAACTAAGGCAGGCGTACCACAAGTTCAAGCTCAGTGTAGCCAACTTAAATGAGACCTTGTATCAAAATGATAGTGGGGTTTTTTTTAAGGCTGGTATGTGGCTCAGTGCAAAGGTCTCAGGTTCAATCCCCAGCACCAATAAATAAATAGGTAGACAGACAGACATTCAGGAAGGAAGGTAATGATAAGTCAAGGAAAAAGGAAATTTGAACTATCCAGAATGGAAATGCTAAGTATTATAGACTATTTTTTTCGTTTTTGACTTCTTTGGAAATGTATATCATAGGTGAAAGCAAATTAAAGCATTATCTGATTAGTTTTCAATGCACAAAAATGTGATAGATAAGATGACTGCCACATAGACAGGGCAGGGAAGTAAT
>PVKN010033139.1:0-12106 GCA_004027915.1 Capromys pilorides
AGTTTGCGCTTTCATTTTCTCTCAGTTCACAATACTTCAGGATGATCATGTTGTTCTTTTTCTGATAGATTGCTATTCCAAGCATTTTTCTCATCCACATGTGTGAAGTTGTAAGTAATGCTCACTTTTGATTCTAGGGTGACCCAAAGCCCTTGGTGCCACTTGAATCCTTGCAGACAATGCGTATCCATGTCATCCTCCCTCCGCTGGTGGGCTAGCTCGGTGAATGTTCCCCGGGCATTTAGAAGGAACGCGCAGGCCAGCCCTGGGCAACGTGCCCCTTAGCCGTGCTCATTGCAGTCCGTGTCCTTGTTTCTCTGTGTGGACTGGCTGTTTCTGTGCTTTATCAGTGATGAAGAAAGACATCGAAATCACCGCGTGCAGCTGTGAACTTGTGCACTTCTCCTGGACCCAATTTTCTGTTTTTGATTCATGTACTCTGAAAGTCTACTATTGAGGGGGCTGGGATGTTAGCTCAGTGGTCCAAGCACCTGCCTGGCAAAGGCAAGGATCTGGGTTTGATCCCTAGTATGGCATGTTGTGCCAGCCCTAGTTGCTGAGCCGGCCACTGAAACCTCCTGTAATCCCAGTGCCAGGGAGGCGAAGGCAGGAGGATCACTATGATTCCAAGCTGCACAGTGAGGCCCTGTACTAAATAAGTAAATAAATGAATAAATAAATAAATGATAAAAAAGAAAATCTGTTATGTAATGGTATAAGTTTACAGAATTATGGAGTAAGAGGGGCTTGTGGGTTAGCTCAGTTGTTTAAAGCACCTCCTTGGGCAAATTCAATCAGGGTCAGGGCACTGTGGTTTGATTCTCAGCTCCACGTCCACACCCTACCTGCCTAAGGCAGCCTGAACCAGCCCATCCCCTCCCAAAAAAATCCTTCTCCAATTATGCAATACGTTTGTGCTTAGCGACATCATTTGCTTGAGAAGCCTTGGTCTGATGACAAGCACAGCCCGGCTTTGGGTGGGCTGTCGGTGTGGCCTTCAGTGTGGCCTGTCAGTGTGGCCGCCCTGCTGTCCCCATGAACCTTACTTGGATCTGCAGGCTGGGTTATCTTCTAGGCACCATACAGTTGGTTATTATTTTTTAAGTCCAGCGTGACATTTTGGCTTTTATTGGTATGTGTGGAACGGTTTTTACTCTGATTATTGGTACATAAATTGAGGTTGAGCTTCCTCTGGTTCCTGCTTGCCCGGTCTTCTGTGTTCACTTTCCACCTCTCCCCACTCCACCACGCTCTGGATGCTGTGGCCTTTCAGAGCCGGACTGCTCCGCCTGCACACAGCACCTCTGGTCGCTCCTCCTGCGAGGCGTGTCAGCTGTGGCCATTCGCTTTGCTCTGCACCTGCTGGCTGCCCTTGTACCATGTGTGGCTCAGCTGTCGTGGCTGCCTCCAGCATCCCAGCATGCTCACAGGCAGCGTGTCCTACTAGCACGTGTCTGTCTTCACATGGACGTCTTCCTTACACTTTCCACCACATACACTGTGAATGACATTCTACGTTACTCTTTGGGCTTAAGGGACTCGTTATCATTGAAAATATTTCAGTGCTAACAAAACACTCGCTCTCTGTTCCCGTGCTTGCTATCATCCCCCATTCCTTTCCATGAGTTCACAGTTCCACAATTGCCATTTTCCTTTTGGCTATAGAACATCCTTTGCATCTGGGGAGATAGCTCTGTGGCACAAGTGCCTGCCTGGCAAGTGCAAGGTCGTGAGTTTGAACCCCAGTCCCACAGAGCAAACAAAAATGCCCTTTAATACATCTTACACCAGATCTTCTCATGGTGAATTCATCTCTTATGTATCCAAAAGGAGCCTTTATTTTATGTTCAGTTTTGAGAGGTGTTTTTGCTGAAGATAGGAGAGGATTTTGGCCAACACCTTTGTCTGTTTAACTTTCCCCCATGGAGATGTTGGTTCACACTTTTCTGTTTTCCTTGTCCAGTTCCCATGTGTATAATATTCCCTTGTTCTCTATTTTTAGGCTTTTTCTCTCTATTACTATTTTTAAGCAGTTTAGGCATGAAGTATGATTTTGCATAGTCTTCTGATTTCCTGTGTTTAGGACTCACTAAGGTTCCAACGTTTATGGGTTTGGAGCTTCATCTAACTTAAAAATTAGCCTTTCCTTCTCCAAACGCACTTCCCTCATCCCCCTCTCTCCCAGGCAAGGCTCTGGTTCCATAGATTTCAAACCACTTCCCATGCCCACCACAGGCAGGGCTGCACAGGCACCGTATTCCCATTGGGCTGGCTATCCCACTGGATGCCACGGTCCCGTGCACCTGGCGGGACGGTCATGCACGTAGTACCAGTGGCCCAAGCTGACAAGAAGGGATCAACCTTACTTCATAGCCCACAGACTGTCCACTTGATTGTGGAGTTAGTTTAGGTTTGTGCTGAATCTTGGAAGCGTCTACCGCCATGTCTCCCACTGCAGTCTTCTTTCTCCTGAGGTAGCTTGTCAGCTGCCTGTCCCTCTTGGTCCATCTTCCTTCTCTGTGTTGCTCTGACCCTTGCGTGCCACTCAGGGTCTCCGAACCCGCGTGCACATTCCTCTGTACCTGGCACTGGGTGCAGCTTCGCTACTGAGTGTGGTGGGCTGTCAGATCCTCGTCTGCTATGGGCACAAATTCTGGTTCTGTTCCTGTGGATTAATTTTTGACCATTGGGTTTTATTTGATCAATTTTTCCATATTTATCACCTGCCCAGCAATATTTTCAGCATCACAGATCTCCACTTGCACCAGGCTGTCTGCTGTGCATTTTCACATTTCTGCAAATCTTGAGCTTTGCTCTGAGATGTGGCTGTGAATGACCCTAAGTGGGGTGTTCTCAGAGCCTTTGGAGACTTGGCAGCCAGCCAGCCTTCCTACCCTGGCAATCTGCTTCCCAGTGACCATCATGGCCTTCAGAGGATGCCCCGCGCTGCCCTTGGACTTGCGTGGTCTTGAGTCTTCCAGTGGGAACACCGCTCTCTCCGACCTTACGTGATCTCTCCTTCCCCGGCGCAAGACAGTGTTTTACACCATGTGATTAGAGAACTCTGCCACATGCCTGGGCCGCCCTCTGCAGGCTCCCATGAGTGGGCCCGGTCCAGTGCTCTGCCCGGCTCTGCAGGCTGCCTGGGACTCTGGTCTGAACTCACGAGGTCTCCCTGGCCCTCAGCCATGATTTGTACTCCTCAGACAGCCTGTCCTGCACCTGCAAGTTCCAACATCTACAGGGCAGTGTGGAAACTATGAGAAGGGGTGCATGTGGGTCCCCGGGGCTCTGTGCTCACACATCACTGATCTCCCCTCTACTTATCCAAAGTCTGAGAGCCAAGGTCTTACTGAGGTAGTTTTTCTGATGCTGTAGATGCACGGGGCAGAGGGTAAACTGTGCCTGCCTCACTCCATGCTCTCTGGAAAAATGTACAGGCCGGACTCCAATCACCTTTAGAGTGTTTTTCTTTACATCTTTTTTTCTTTAACACACCTCACATTTCTGGTATTGTTTATTCTTTTCAGGAGCATTCACATTTTTATCTAGCATTGTTTCTCTTCCCCTTGAACAACTTCCTTTAATCTCTCATGGTGTGGGCCTCCTGGAAATATATTTTAATTAGCTTGATCTATCACCCACAATTTCATTTCCATTTTTGAAACCTATATGTGTTAAAAAAAATAAATTTCTAAGTTACTTTTTGCCCGTATTTAAAGATGTCACAAAAGGATTTTCTGCTTCGGACAGCTTCTGATGAGAAGTCTCTCACATGTCCCTCTTTCTCACATGTGAAATATCACCTTTCTCTGGTGGTTGTTATGGTTTCATCTTCTCCGGTGGCTTTCAGAGGTGATGCAATGTGGTGGCTTCGCGGTGGTTTCCATCGCGCTGTCTCTTCCTGCTCCGTGTCTTTGCTGCTGTCATTGACCTAGGCCTGCGAGCTTGGCAGGTTTTCCTTAGTGAAGGCTTCTCCGTTCCATCCTGTGGCCCCACACCTGTCGGCTGGGCACTGGTTCCTCCCCCACGCTTCCCAGCTCTTGGTCTTCAGGGCTTTTCCCTCCGTGCTCTTTTGGAGTCACTCTGCTGTGTGTCTGTCCATCCATAGCATGTGCGCCTCTGTTCCTCTCTTTTAATCTCTCTCACTCGGAGCGTTTCATTTTGCACAAGCAGAGTTTCATGCAGGTCCCCTCCTGCACCCCACTTCTGCCCAGCTGCTTTGAGACGGTGTGGGTGGCCTCCAATCCTTTTTTCCAGGCCTCTGTCAACAAAATCCGTCTTGTTTGCTGCTGGTGGATGTCTCGACTATTTGCTACTTTTCTTCTTTGGGGTAATATTTTAATGACTCTGTACTTGCCTGGTAAGCTTTAATGACATGAGAAGCCAAGCAAGGCTTTGCATTCCTGAGGACTCGATTGTCCTCGCACACGGTGACGCAGGTGCTGCAGTCCTCTGGCTCCTCCCTGGTGCTTGTATTTTGCTATGGCCGGCCTTTAGCAAGCTAACTAGTGGACTGGTTCAAGCCACCACCAAGACGTGAATCCTTGGAGGGGTCCCCCCATACCCAAGGTATACCTTGGGGAGCATGCCAAGTGCCCCGTGTTCCTCCAGGATCGTCTTGATCTTCTGCTCTTCAGGGCTTCTTTCCTGGCCTTCAGTGGCTGGATGCTGCGCCAGAGCAGCCGGGACTCAGCAGAGCCCGCGGGTCTGCTCTGCAGGGCCTTGCAGCCCCTGCGCAGTGGATCCTGTCAGGGTCCCCAAAACCTGACCTTGTCTCTCCCCTTCAGCACCCAAGGTGCACAGCTCAGCCCCCCTCCCTGGATGGATGCAGGAGCCCTGAAGCGGCAGCCAGCACTGTCCTGGGGCTCGCAGGGCTCACCTTCCCTCCCTGGAAGCTCACTTCCACGCTGTGTGCAGCTCAGTGTGTGAACCCCACTCTTCCACCACTCAGTCTTGCAGCTGTCTGTGTTAGAAAGGAGCACACTGTGTTAGCAGCTTATTTTTCATTAAATTCATTTTAAAACAGTATTGTATATGCTTAAATTTCTAAATTTCTCCATAAAAATGTGTAACTGCTTTTATCACATTGTGTAAGGATTTATTAGAATATCAATGATTGATAGATAATACCAACTCTAAGTTAAGTCTAAGATATTTGATACTAAGAAAGACAGTGATGTTAAGCTCAAGGACCTATGTTATATAGTAATAGTATCACTAAGCTTTTCTTCTGGAGGGTTAAGAAAATAAGTTAACAGACCAAAAACTGGAGAAAAAGAAGGACTACAAGGATAGTCAATATTTTGGCCCTAGCCCTTCAAGGTCAGTGAGGACTCATGACATAAGGGAACCTGTGCTATATCATCCTATAACTCAGTGGTTTCCCAAATTTTCTGCTAAAGGACATTATGGGGCTGCAGAGGAAAGGGATTGAAAATATATAGTGTGCCTAAGGAGAGTCACCTAGAGAGAAAACATTCTCTTGCGCTTTCACAGAGCGCAAACTGGTCAAGCAATGGCCCTGACTCATCCAAACAGCTGACATCGACAACAGTTCTACAAAGCGCTGTACATGGTTGCAAAGTAAATCCTGCGGATATTTGGCTGACCTTGGGAGACATAAAAGTTACATGTTTTGTTATACAGGTCTTGCTTTAATTTGCCCTTAACCACCCAGCAGAAAAGTTTAACCATGACACATAAAATATAAAGCTAGATTAGTTTGCTGAGCTGTAAAAGGCTTAAATCAACAGCTTCCATCATTACCAGTTTTGCCAATAACCCACTGAAGTTATGGAACATTGGATTATGTATATAACTACTTTCTCTTAGTTCAATGAGTAGAAAATTTTAGTACCAATAATGATTAGAAACATTATTATGTCTACACCCTGTGCTCTGTATAACTACTAGGAGGACAACAATTTGCACTATATCAAATACTGGGAATGTACTACTAACGTGTTTTGAAACTGTCACATTGTTATTTCTTATTAAAAGTAATGAAAAATAAGTCGTATAAAATAAAATAAAACAGTATTGGGGGTTGAACCCAGAGAGCCTTTGATTTGAGCTACGTATGTGACCTTTTTACAACATTTACTTATTTATTTATTATTTTACTTTCGGGGTGGGGCACCTTTATGTTGCCCAGGCTGATTTGCAATCTTTTGGTCTCAGGCTCTCAGAGGACTGGCCCCATGAACAGGTGCTGGCTAAATTCCATTATTTTTTTAAAAATAAATCTCAACACAATCTTATAAGACAAGTTGGATTTGTTCTATTTTATAGATGAAAAGAACTAGAACAAAAGAGTTTAATCAACTTGTACAACACATTGTTGGTGGGTGGAGGAAGAGCGCAATCCCAGGCTCTCTGCCTCAGAGATCCGCCCACCCTCAGGGGTAGGAGGTGTGAGGTAGGGGTGGGGGGCAGGAGGACGCCCGTCGCCCAGGTGCTGTCTCCACCTGGCACAGGAGCCTCCTTTCTCTCTGCCCCTCCCTCTGCCCCCCCCCCCACCACTGCCGTGCTGGGGAAGCTGCGTCCCTCTTCATAACCAGTCGAGGGCTCCTCCAGAGAGGGTGTCCTTGCACTTCAGGAGCAGAGGTGCTGAAAGCACCGCTGTTGTCCCTGACATCCTCCTTCAGCTTGGATGTCTGGGCTGCCAAGGTGTTAGACTTTTCCTCCTCACACTTTAGCATCGATTGCAGAAATGCAGGAAAGAGGGCAGTTTTACAGGTCCACGCAATCGGAATGCAGTCAGATGTTGCTGCGGTCAACACAGCACAGGGTTGCCAGGCCTGCTTCCTGCCTGTGTGGATTTGCTCAAGGCCTGGAGGCTTTGCAGACCTTCTTTGACTCAGGCCTCAGCTTCAAGCAACTGTGGGACTCATGGTGGGTGATTCTGGCGGACTGCCTGTGACTGCCAGATAGGACACGAAAGTGCTGCCACTGCAGATCCTCATCAGGCAGAGCTGCTGGGCGCTCTGTGGGCAGTGTGGGGTGGCACAGCATGAGCACCCCCCACCCAGGGGCTGGGCAGGCTGTGACAATAGTCACAGGTCAACATGACCCATGGCACAGCTGTTGGTTCTCACGACTTTTCATTGCAGGGAGTGTGTGGTGGAGTTTTCAGAAATGGGGGTGTGGGGCTCTGCATGTGTCTGCTGTTTGTGGCTCTCTCTGGCTAAAGCCTTCATCCAGACGGGGCTGGAGGCCTGGGCTCTACACTTCAGGCCTGTGTGCTTGGAGGCTTCTCCTCCCCGGCTCCCCGTCTCTGTCCTCGTCGGAGATCCCAGGAACAACCAAACCAGTGAAACCTTTCGTTTAGCTTTTGCTCTTCATCCTAAAGTCAGAGAACATTGCGGCCTTTTCTTCCTGCCAAGCACATGCCTTGGGTATAAAAAACATCCTGCTACAGCCGGAGCTCCTGAGACTCTGCCCTAGCCAGCAGCGGGGACATGCCTGGGGTGGCAGCTGCTTCCGGACGCGCTGCCCGGAGAGGTGTGCAAGGCCACCGTGCACCGCAGCCCGCCCAAACCAATTCCTCTAAAATCGTAGGCCCCCAAAACGAGATTAGGCCCTGGAAAGGCCCTCCAGTCTCGTTTTTATGCCAAAATCATCGGGAAACTGTATATGGACCTGAGAGTGGCAGGGCTTTGATGATCAAGCAAATTATTCAATCCAGTATGGAGGATTCCCAGTTACTCAAGGGATATATTTCAACCTTGTCATTCGGGAACCTCACCCTGGCTAACACACAGCAACCCCAGTTACGTCAGGACGACGACTGAAAGCCAGCATCTGCCTTAGCAGCGGGCAGCGACCCTCCTCAGGGAAGGAAGCCTTTTTATCTAATCCAGCCTCACCCACCGAAAGTCTAGTGTCACCCACGGGAAGTTGCGTCATCTATTGGAGGGGTCGCCCATGGTCAATGTTAGAAGGTAAGCCCCTGAGGGCCCTGGAAGACCCCGCACAGCACACAGGAAAACCCAAGCCAGAGGCGCTGCAGAGGGACTGTCCCTGGCCCCCCACCCCAGCACCCAGAGGTTGCTGTCGTTTGCTCCCCTAAATGAGTGGTCAGTTGCTACTCAGCAGAGGTAGCAGGAAAAGAACCAGAGGGGAAGGGGATACGGAGCTGCCTTCAGAAACAAATGCACGCATGCAAGGGACTCGAGCCGCTGCAGAGGCTACAGGACCTGACGGTTCTGTCAGCGCGGACCTGGAGGAAATTGTGGGAAGCCGGGGAAGCGGACCCTTCAAAGGCAGCCGCAGAACGCGTGGCAGCCCTGCTGCCTGCTGAAAAACAGAACTTGATGAATGAGCCGATTTACTAAGAAAATTTCCAGGCAGCGCGCTGACGGCGCCTCTTGGCCTCTCGCTGGTTGCCTGTAGTAGAATGAGCGAGGGAGGGAGACGAACTGAAGTACAGCCCAAACAGGGCACAGGGATGGGGACGTCGCGAGCCCAAACATTAAGCTAGTGCACACTGCTTTCCAGGCAGGAAAACGTTCCCATATTACAAAACAGCCTCCGGGCAGAGTCCACATGGCAGAGCCTGCGGGTGGAGGTGGCCACGAGGAGTAGCTGGGGATGTGGGACCTCAGCAGCCTTTTCAGGCGCGGTATGCAGACCCTGGGAACGCAGGTCCTCCGGAGACCCAGAGGCTGTGCCTCCTCCTCCCACTCTGGGAAAGAATGGCTCATGGGTGGCTCCCAGGCACATCCCAGCGCACTTCCTGTGGCCGCAGACACCCCAGGAGGCCATGCTTAGCTCAGCGTGGAGGGACGTGGCACTCCTCAGGTGGCCTGGACTCCAGTAGGTTTTATTAAATCCACAGAGTTGTCAAGAAAATCGGATTGCTGGGAAACCTGCACCCCTGGGATGACAGGGCTAGAGACAGTTAGGGATGGGAGGTGACCTGTGGCTTCCAGTCCCCTGGCGCATGCGGCCACCGTATGTCGATGTCCCTGCAGGGGGATTTCACCTAATCCAGGTCAGGACAATGCTCGTGGTGGTTGTGCCTGAGGAAGCCTACAGGTGGCTCCGTCAGAGCCAGGAATGAAGGCGCACGAGTGCGAGGCACCTGAGATCACTCCGCCTCCCAGACCGTGGAAAGCAGCAATAAACAAAGAACTGGGCAGCCGGGAGTGGCGGCGGCGCACGCCTGTGATCCCAGCACTCGGGAGGCTGAGGCAGGAGGGCCCATGTGAGTTCGAGACCAGCTTGCGCTACAACGCCAGCTCAAGGCCAGCCTGAGCTGCATGGGGAGACCACAGCGCAGTCCACAGGCCACATGGGGCTCCCCGCCCGGGTCGGCTTCCCCGCAGCACTCTCCGCCGCTCTTCCTGCCTGGTGACTTCAGGAAGAGCGCATGCTCCCCAGGGCTGGATGCAGACCTGCGGACGGACTGACAGACCGACGGACGGCACAGCGCTGACCCCCACGGGAGAGCGTGCCTTGTTTACAGGAATCGCTGCTTGCTGACCAGGAAGCCTAGACGTAGAGGCGCTCCGAGCTCGGCGGGGAGTGCGTGCGCAGGTCCTCAGGGGCTGGCTTGCACCGCAGAGGCGATGCTTATTTATTTGTTCTGCTTAACACAGTTCACTAACCTTTAGAAATATTTTGAAATCCGAAATACGCAGCGCTTCCACTGGCGGCAGTGTCCAGGCGGCTGCGTTCTGCTAGAGAGGCGGCGCTTTATCTGCGTTCCGTTTTGCAGCGACGTGGAGCATTTCGCTAAAGCAACTTTTGGAAGAGGTGTTTTCCACTAGTGTTGCTAACTCTGGGCAAGTTCTTTTCTAGAACATTCCTGACGCCAGCAACAGTTTTGGGACCCCCACCCCTCCCAACCATCTCCATTTGATGCAATTTTGGAAACTTTCCTTCCTAACCCCAGCCTTTAAGCTCCTTTTATGTAAAGCAGCTGCTTCAGAGATCTTGTAAATTCTTTCTCTGCCCCCACGGAGATAAAGCTTTGTAAGAGACACATCGCCAGCTTGACAACCTAGCGACGGGTTCTCAAGATGTGGGGTCCTCCTTGGGGGGGTAGGGTAGCGCCCGTGTCTCCCTGCGACTGCAGGAAGTTGGACCCTCACTTCCACGGGCGGCGATGGCCTAATCCTAGAGAAAAGCCTTTTCCAGTGCGGGAGCGGATCACTGCGCCGCCGCTCGCATCCTCCTGCCCGGCCCAGCCTCCCGTGTCCCGTGTCCCGCAGCGCTCTCCACTGACTTGCCCTGGCGCTTCAGCTCCGCTTGTTCTCTGAGCTCACGCTGAGCCCTGACCTGGCTCCCCTATTATAATAACCTTCATTAAAGTCTCCCGGCCTCTCTAACTTGATCCAAAATGCTTTTAGCTTCCATCTCAGCTCCAATGTTTCAGTCCTTTGTATTTATTTTAAATTTTCTCATACAGGTATGTGTTCAGCTACACAGTGAGAGCCTGCGCACGCTCCGCAGGAGTCCGGACGCCGGCCCTTTATCACTAGCTGCGCCCCAGGATACCCGCTGCTTTGGGACTCCATGGGGTGCAGGAGCCTGAACCCAGAGCGGCCTCGAATCCCACTGCTTCTTGTCTTACAGAGGCTGCGTGGAACAAGAAGGGTCCAAATAAGCCCACAGTTAAGATTAGAACCCAAGCGCTCCTGGAAAGTCTCCGGGCGCTCTGGTCACCTTTCCCCGCTCGAGGGCCTGTGGCTGGCTGAAAAGCCACGATTTGACAGTGTTTTCTGAACCGTGGCAGCCAAAGAAACAGTGCCACGGGTAAGGAGACCATCCCGCAAACCAGGACGACGCTGTCTGTGTGAGACACAGAGCCGTCCCTAGCCAAATCTAGCTCCCTAGTTGGCGTCATGAACCACACGACTGCTTTTCTCTCTCTCTGTCCAATTGTTCCTCCTCCTCTCTAGAGAGAATAAACCTCTGTGGGCAGCAGCTTTTGCTCGGTGGCCTCCCCAGCCCACGCACAGTGGACGGCCTCAGTGGATCTTCTGCACACAGAGTTGACAGCTTGGCTCAGAAGATGTGGGCGTCTTGAACTTAGGGGCCGTGTGTGCCATGTGCTGATAGCGTTTCCATTTTTCTGAGGGTCGGGAGGTTTGGAGAAGGTTCCTTTGGAGCCTACCAGGGCGAGACCCCTTCTCTCTTTACTTCCCGGCCGCCTTGTTCCAGCGGCCGCCTGCTCTGTACACAGCAACACACGAGACGGAGGACTATGACCTTTACTTAGAAGGCGACTAGCTGATGTGGGGTTCTGAGAGCAGGCTGCCTCCGCCAATAGGTTCTGTTCAACTAATTACGCCCTGGCCTGGGGCCATGAAATGTGATTGGACTCCTTCAACAACAGATTACACCAGTAAGTCAGGTAGGCGCCTGCTGCGTAAGGCGCGCTTCTCCTTTATATGGGTAGAAGCAAGGATTCATCTCCCATGGGTGGGAGGGGAAGAAATCGGCTCTCCTGCTGCAGCTGGGCGGCAGGCCATTTGATAATCTGTATGCGCAGGTTCTCTAAGGAAGTTAGTTCTCACAGCAGCTCTCCACACTGCATCACATCGCTGCGCTTACTTGGTGTGCAGGAACAGTGAGTCTTACTGACATGGACGCCTCAGATGTGGTGATGCAAGACCACAAGAGGAGCAGCACTTTCGCATGTGCGTGGACCAGCACTCTGCCCAAGCAGGTGCACGGTCGCAAGCGCACTCTCGAGGAAGCGGCTCAGAGGCCAACCAACCCGCCAGCACTGAGGAGCACCTCACCAAGGGGCGCTGGGAAAGGAGGGCGCCCAGCGATATGAGCCACACACGAGGTGCAGCTCACTGCTCAATTCCCCAGCAGAACATGTCAAGGCTAGGCAAATCCAAAGAGACACAAAGGAACCCCACATTTCTAGGGGCTTTGGGACTGGAGTGGGTGTGACCCTGCCAGCTACAGCCTGTCCTTTGGGACACTAATGTTTGGAAGTAGTTAGAGGTGATGCTCATACAGCACTGTGATAGGGCCAATGCTGGAGGATTGTTTGAGAGATCACTTCCTTATTTCAATTCTACCTCAATAAAAGGGAAATGAAAAGAGAAGGGAGAAGGGGGGAGAAGGGAAGGGAAGGGAG
>PVKN010033140.1:0-12089 GCA_004027915.1 Capromys pilorides
TTGCCAACTTAGTACATAGTGTCACAAGAGAAAAAGGGCATCGGCAGTGCCAGTGGGATCTCCCAGAAACACGTGGGAAGGTCGTCTTAAATAAGCTGCGTTCATTTACGTGTTATTTGTCCATCAGCTGCTATAGGTCCTACAAAGGCTAGTATATTAGTATTGGGCTGCAGCTGACTTACTTTCTTAAATCCCATGTTTATTCTGCTCATCAGATAGCAATTTCTCTGACTTCTCACCCCTTCCTGACTGGGGAGCCAGTACCCTTAGCCTTGTGATTGGCTGAGGGTAGACAGAGAGGCTGCCTGAATCTTGCTTCATGTAGCTATTCTTTTCTCCTGTTCCTCAGTGTTCACTAGTGGTCTGAGGTGGAATAGATTGGGCCCCTGATTTCTGTTGATGTATCGTTCTCCTCATAGAGGAGCCAGTTAAATGGCAACATGCTGGCCCAGCATCATTTCTGCAGTCAGCACAGGCCTGCTGCTATAGCTGGCCTCAGCATTACTCTGGGTACAGGGCTTTAAGCCTCAGATTATTTTGTAATACTGCCAATCTCTATTTTTTCTTTTCTTTCTTCCTTTTTTTTTTTTTTTTTTTTTTTTTTTTTTTTTTTTTTTTTTTTTTTTTTTTTTTTTTTTTTTCTTTTTTGAGACAGGATTGCCCTATACTGTTCAGACTGGTCCTGAACTCAAAATGTCTCCTGCCTCAGTCTCTTTAAGTGCTGGAATTATAGACGTGCACTACCACACCCAGCCAGACTCTGTTTACTGGCAGATTTTCTTGGAAAGGGTGATAGTCTTTTTTTTGAGGATGTAAGAGGAATACAGACTGATAAAAGAACCACTATGGTTTGAGGGGGCAGCTGAAGGGGTCTACAGGGTGTGGCTTCACAGTTGCTCTTCACATTCACATGTTGCCGATAAGGTTAAAGTTGTATTATTTAAAGTAAGTAGGAAAATTATCTACATTTTGAAATTTTTGTATTAATTGGAATAAAAAATTGGGGACAAAAACTAAATGATTTGTGTCATTTCTAATACACAGAATACTGAGCAAGACTTTGAGTTCAGGCAGCTGCAGGAACCAAAGCCAAGGGGAGCTTTGTGATTTTCCAGGCCTGAGGTTCCCCATAGAGGTCTACACTATGTCAAGCCCTAAGAAGCAAAAGATGAATGATGGTCCTAGCCTTGAGGGAATTGGGCCAGGTGGAAATAAGAGTTGTCACTGGAGAATTTCAGTGTAATTTGGAAAATTTGGTGGTGGAGAAAGATGGACAGCATTTGCACAAGCATAGATGGAGCATGCTTAGCTCCAGTCCAGGGACTTCCAAGTGTGGGTGAAGGGATGGAGTCCTTGAGCTGAGAGACTTGAAGCTTTACCAAAAACCATTTTGTCATGGACCTACTGATAACCCTTGTGGGAATTCTGCTGTTCATTTAGTGGAGTGAATAATGCCTTAATCAGTGGGATACAAGTCTATGATTCTGTGATCTTACTTTTTCTTCTATCTTCGAATTACCTCTGCCCACCACTCCCTAACCTTGTCTTCAGTAAACTGAAGATGTTCAAAGGAATTTGGAAAGATTGTGTCCCTTGAGAGTAGAGTAAAAGAATTGTCTTATTAGAATTGGTCTCATGTAAACTTTCTAAAAAATAATTTTTTAAAAATGTATTTGATGCCATAAGACTTTCCAACTCTTCTTTTTCAGTGCCCGAAGTGACGAAACCAAGTTTAAGCCAACCAACGGCCGCCAGCCCGATTGGCAGCTCTCCATCGCCACCAGTCAATGGTGGCAACAATGCCAAAAGGGTGGCAGTGCCGAACGGACAACCGCCAAGCGCCGCCCGCTACATGCCTCGGGAGGTGCCACCGCGATTCCGTTGCCAGCAGGACCACAAAGTGTTACTAAAGCGTGGACAGCCCCCTCCACCGTCCTGCATGCTCCTCGGGGGCGGGGCGGGGCCTCCTCCCTGCACAGCACCTGGAGCAAACCCAAACAACGCACAAGTGTCAGGAACGCTGCTGCAGAGCGAGAGTGGGACTGCACCAGGTAAGGTACCAGTGTCATGGGCTGCATGAGTGGCAGCTCCTAAAGATAGTCTCCATTGTGGAGTCACCAAAAACCATTGATTTTCAAGATTGTTGGAACCATCCAGAAGGTGGGAGAGGATCCCAGAATGAAATGTGCATGGATGCCTGTCGGGAGCTGGGCTTTGGGTCCTAAACTATACTCCTCATGGAGAGTTTAGACTCACTAACTGCTCTGAGTCTTTAGATGCCCACTTTATGCTTTCAAAAAGCTAGGAGTAGAGAAGGGACTCCAATTACCGTATAGTCTTGAGAGGGCACTAAATAATACCACTTTGTAGTTGACTAGATTTTTAAAAATTGGTGGTTTTTGGGGGGATTCTGGATTTTGAGCCTTGTTAAACTCCTGTACTATACACATAATGCCGCTGATGAGACGTTTCATTTCAGCTCTGAACTTGAACAAAGAATTACCTAGAAAAGTCTTATCACTACCTCCTAGAGAGTAATAACAGACAAAAACCTAGTGATGACATTTCTCATGCAGAGATAACCCTGCCCGTTAGGCTTCCTTATAGGAGTTCGCAGACCAAGCTTGGAGGGGACAGGGAAAGGCCTCATAGCCCTGCCTGCCTCGCCCCGGGTGATCACTTGGAAAAGAAAGTATGTGAGGAACCGTCATATTGTGTTTCTGTGCCATGCACAGCCAGGCCTAGACAGAGACATGGGTCCATGGTGTGTCAAGCTCTTGTTTATGTAGTTAAAAGAGATTTAAAGAGCCCTTTAAATCTCAAGAGTTGGATTCTGTGAGTTTTCATTCACCTTCACATTGATTTAAAGGAGCTAAAATATGTTTAGAAAAAATTATCTCATTACAAACATCACCACCAAATATAGTAAATTCCACCAAAATATATCTGAGCTAGACTGGTTTTTCAGATTAAGATCCTAGGGATACAGTTTCTCTCTGATTCCTGCTCATGTATCCCAGAGTCCAACTCAGTGAGCAGTCATCACTTAGCACATGCTCCGTGAACAAAGCTGCACTGGCCACTGTGTGGAATTGACGTGTCAGCAAGATAGCGCCTCCAGCAAAGAGGCACTGCGTGGGGAAGGAAAGATGTGAACAGAATCTACTGCACTGGGGAGAAGGCTTCAGACAGGAAAAGGTGATTTTCAGGTGATGAGTTTCAAAGCAGTTTCATAGAAGAAATGGCACTTGAACTGGGCCCAGAAAGATGAATAAATTTCACTGTGTGTATTGAGGAAGAAAAAAGTAGGTTCCAGCATGGAATGATGCGAGAGTAAGAAGGCACATCCACATAGATTGATATCTATGTAGAAAGTTGTAGAGTAGAAGGGGGTGGTTGACTCTGCATCATAGTGTGTTGATCAGATGCCAAGCCAAGGAGTTTCATTTTGTTCTTGAACATCAAGAAACCATTAAAAACCCTCATAGGACTGGGGAGATAGCTCAGTGGAATAAGTGCTTACCTGGCAAGCGCAAGGTCCTGAGTTCAACCCCTGGTACCACCAAATAAATAAATAAATAAATAAATAAAAACTCTCACATAGCAGTAGCAGAACCAAAATTCTGTCTTAGAGAAATGACTGCTGTCAATTATATTAGAGTAGACTGAAGGTACACAGCAAGTTTAGAGTACTATTACATTTATCTCAAGATACAAGTAGATACTCCTCTGTCACTAAGGGTGGCAGGGAGGTAGCTTTAAAGACAGCATGTAAGGGGTTGGGGAGATAGCTCCATGTCACAAGTGCCAGCCTGGCAAGTGCTAGATCATGAGTTTGAACCCTGGTCCTGAAAAAAAAAAAAAATCAATAAAGACAGTATGTGAAGTTGGGCTTAGCAAATATAACAACAGACAAATGGTAGAAAAGAGATGACTCAGTTATAAAAGAGACACAAATAGGTAGAAAAGCCGAAGTGTAGGGACCCTGGAGGAGCTCTCCTAGAGGCAGATAAAGCTCCAGGTGTGGATTGCAGTGCACATGCAGCTGTGACTGATGTGATGATCTCTTTCTCAGAGTCAACCCTTGGAGGTGCTGCTGCTTCAAATTATGCAAATTCCACTTGGGGCCCGGGAGCCTCCTCCAACAACGGCACCTCCCCCAACCCAGTTCACATCTGGGACAAGGTGATTGTAGACGGGTCTGACATGGAAGAGTGGCCTTGTATTGCCAGCAAAGACACTGAATCTTCTTCCGAAAACACCACCGATAACAACAGTGCCTCGAACCCTGGCTCTGAGAAGAGCACTCTGCCAGGAAGCACCACTAGTAACAAAGGCAAAGGGAGCCAGTGCCAGTCTGCAAGTTCTGGGAACGAATGTAATCTTGGGGTCTGGAAATCTGACCCTAAAGCTAAATCTGTTCAATCTTCCAACTCTACTGCAGAGAGCAACAATGGACTAGGTAATTGGAGGAATGTGAGTGGTCAGGATAGAATTGGACCTGGCTCTGGCTTCAGCAACTTTAACCCAAATAGCAACCCATCTGCCTGGCCAGCGCTGGTCCAAGAAGGAACTTCTAGGAAAGGAGCATTGGAAACAGATAATAGTAATTCCAGTGCACAAGTTAGCACAGTAGGTCAGGCATCCAGGGAACAGCAGTCAAAGATGGAAAATGCGGGTGTTAATTTTGTTGTCTCTGGCAGAGAGCAGGCTCAAATTCATAACACTGATGGACCAAAAAATGGAAACACTAACTCCTTGAACTTAAGTTCACCAAACCCCATGGAGAATAAGGGAATGCCCTTTGGAATGGGCTTGGGGAACACCTCCAGGAGCACTGATGCCCCTTCACAAAGCACTGGAGATCGAAAGACTGGGAGTGTTGGATCTTGGGGTGCAGCTAGGGGGCCTTCTGGAACTGACACAGTCTCTGGACAAAGCAATTCTGGAAATAATGGGAACAATGGAAAAGAAAGAGAGGACTCCTGGAAAGGAGCTTCTGTTCAGAAATCAACTGGGTCGAAAAATGACTCTTGGGACAACAATAACAGGTCTACGGGTGGGTCCTGGAACTTTAGCCCTCAGGACTCTAATGACAACAAATGGGGTGAAGGGAACAAAATGACATCTGGGGTCTCTCAGGGAGAATGGAAACAGCCCACTGGGTCTGATGAGTTGAAAATTGGAGAATGGAGTGGTCCAAACCAACCAAATTCTAGCACTGGAGCATGGGACAATCAAAAGGGCCACCCCCTCCCTGAAAACCAAGGCAATGCCCAGGCTCCCTGTTGGGGAAGATCTTCCAGCTCCACAGGAAGTGAAGTTGGAGGTCAGAGCACTGGAAGCAACCATAAAGCAGGAAGTAGTGATAGTCATAATTCTGGCCGTCGGTCATACAGGCCCACACATCCTGATTGCCAGGCTGTCTTGCAGACTCTTTTGAGCCGAACTGATTTGGACCCTAGGGTGCTCTCAAACACTGGCTGGGGCCAAACTCAAATTAAGCAAGACACAGTGTGGGATATTGAAGAGGTGCCAAGGCCTGAGGGGAAATCTGACAAAGGAACTGAGGGGTGGGAGAGCGCTGCCACACAGACCAAGAACTCAGGGGGCTGGGGAGATGCACCCAGCCAAAGCAATCAAATGAAGTCTGGATGGGGTGAGCTCTCAGCCTCGACAGAATGGAAAGACCCCAAGAACACAGGAGGCTGGAATGACTATAAGAACAACAATTCTTCCAACTGGGGAGGAGGACGACCAGATGAAAAGACACCTTCCTCTTGGAATGAGAATTCCAGCAAGGATCAGGGGTGGGGAGGTGGACGCCAGCCCAATCAAGGATGGACTTCTGGGAAGAATGGTTGGGGAGAGGAAGTTGATCAAGCAAAAAACAGCAACTGGGAAAGTTCTTCAAGTAAGCCTGTGGCTGGGTGGGGTGAAGGAGGGCAGAATGAAATTGGAACTTGGGGTAATGGTGGGAATACAAGCCTAGCTTCAAAAGGTGGGTGGGAAGATTGCAAAAGATCCCCTGCATGGAATGAGACAGGTAGGCAGCCCAATTCGTGGAGTAAACAACACCAACAGCAGCAGCCACAGCAGCCACCGCCACCACAGCCAGAGGCTTCCAGTTCGTGGGGAGGCCCACCCCCACCACCTCCAGGCAGTGTTCGACCTTCCAATTCCAACTGGAGCAGCGGGCCTCAGCCTGCAACCCCTAAGGATGAGGAACCCAGCGGTTGGGAAGAGCCATCCCCACAGTCAATTAGTCGGAAAATGGACATCGATGATGGCACTTCAGCATGGGGAGACCCTAACAGTTATAACTACAAGAATGTGAACTTGTGGGATAAGAATTCCCAAGGGGGCCCAGCACCTCGAGAACCAAACCTGCCCACCCCAATGACCGGGAAATCAGCATCGGGTAAGCAATGGCTTTTTCCTCACAGGTTTTGATAAAAGAAATCTTAGGCCAAAGCACTTGTGTTAAGGCATATGTATTCAGTTTAGCTGTGTTCTGAGAATCTGACCTACAGTTCCTACTCTGTTGCTAAGAGAATTTCTCTTTTTGTAAGACGCTAGCATTGGCAGCTGCTGGTGGTATGTTACAGTGTTCATTCTTGGCAAAAGGAAAGGATGGCAACCTACTGTTAGTCCCAAAATTATTTTTCTGTCATCGTAATGGACTATAGAATCCAAAAGATTTACATCTTGCCAAACAAACTATGCTCTAGATTTAAAAATAAAGACCTAAAGTAGTAGCAAAAGCAGACCAGATTTCCGTTCTGCTTTTATCTGTGAACTCATCCTGGGTACCTCTCTTTCGCCAACAAAGAGAAGTAGTCTGTTTCTTCTAGAGACCATTGCAGTGATACAGCAAAACTGGCACATAGACAACTACAGTGTCTTTCCAGGTGGCTTTTAATAATTACCTCTGGAATGGAGTATACTTTGCATAAGAGATTATCTCAAGATAACCAGTTACCCAGAATTATATCTTATTCCCTCACTACTTGAATAGGAAACAGAGTATCTTGTATGTTACAAGTAATAGGTGTTTTCATTCTCAGTTTGATACAATGTCCTTTGACCTGAATGTTGCCATAAAGCATGTACTTTTCCATATTAAGGAGATGCACATTTCAAGTCTTTTTTTAGTTAGAATTAAGTATATTAGTGCCAGCATTGTTATACATACCTGTTATCCCAGCTACTTGATAGGTTGAGTCAGGACAAGTTTGAAGCCAGCCTACACAACCTATCTCTAAAAGGGCTGGGGATGTAGCTCTGTGCTGCTGGAGTTCAATCCTTAGTACCACCCCAACATTTTAATAATCAGTTATAATGAATTTTCTACTCAAAGTAAACCTAGTGATTTCAACTGTAGACACATAGAAAATGATTACTTATTTACATATTGAAAAGAATGAGGAAGGGAATGAAAGATTGCTCTTTAATACCCTGTCTAGAATAAAATCTGCTAAGTCTTAGCGCCTCTCTCTCTCCGTAGGTAATCTCTTAGAAGTTTGTTCACATAGGGTATTCTTACCTATTGCAAAACATATCTATCCTTTCAAAGGATAATACTTCTATGGTGTTACTCAGCTTGCTCTTTTCATCTACTTTTAAGCTTTCCATCTTAGCATATACAGTCTGTCTTTTAATTACTTCATATATAGTATCCATTTTATGGAGAACCCACAGTTCATCTATTCTGTCCCCTTTGGATATTTAGGTGGCTTCCAGTTTTTTTTCTAACAGCAATGCAGTGAACGTTGTTGTGCATGTGATTTCATCTACTTTGACACATATCTGTGGTGTAATTTCCTGGCAGAAGAGTTACTGGGTCAAAAGTAATGAGTGTTGAACTTTTTGAAACTGACATTGCCAGATGCTCGTCATGAAATTTCAGCCTGTATCTGTTTCTGCCAAGAGAGAATGGTGTGCCTGATCCCACCACCTTCATCCCACTGGATATTAGGTGTTTAACAGATCATTCTTAGAGACACATTTCTTTTCACAGTCTGGAGCAAAAGCACACCACCTGCTCCAGATAATGGGACTTCAGCTTGGGGTGAGCCGAATGAAAGCAGTCCTGGGTGGGGCGAAATGGATGATGCAGGAGCATCGGCCACGGGCTGGGGGAACACACCCGCCAACGCTCCCAATGCCATGAAACCCAGTAAGTAGACCATGTTTTTGGATTTTTGAGGGATTCTTTCTTAGTTTGTAAGTCAGACATTTTGATGACGGCTCTTTGGTGATTAAAGTACTGATGGAATGAAACTCAGGACCTAGTACAATAATTAAATAGTATCAAATGTTAGTGACTTCTCTTGGCATGTATTGTTTGAACTGGGCATGGTGGCACATGCCTGTAATCCCAGCACTCCAGAGGCTGAGGCAGGAGGATCTCTATGAGTTTGAGGCCAGCCTAGGCAACATAGTGAGTTTAAGGGCAGCCAGTACTGCACAGTGAGACCCCTCCAAACAAACAAAACAATGTTTACAATGAACTAAAAGTCATAAATTAGTGTTCTTTTTTTTTCAACCTAGATTTAGTATCTGGCCAGAACTGAAATTTTGGTGTGATGCATTTTTACCCAGTAACTTAAATATGCTTTCTATGTCTATTTTGCATTTCTACTGTTTGTTAATATATTAAAAATGAAGAGTACCTAAGCTTTCAGTGTGGGACCTGGTCTCTCCCATTCAGGGACTTCATCCTTTTCTGTACTTTCACTTTTGTCTTTGTCTCTTTTCCTCATTCATCTATCCACATACAAACACTTCAGGTCTTGAACCTGACACAGATTTCTTCATTCTAAGATTTTTAAACTAAAAACCTTACAGTTGCTCATAATGACTGAAAATGTAAGCTACATTTGATCCAGCTGAAAATGTGTAGTCATCATAACTTGCAAAACTTTGTAGAATGATGCTGTGGAATGCCTCATTGGATGGATGTTCCCAATCTGACACAGATTTCTTCATTCTAATATTTTCAAACTAAAAACCTTATACTTACTCATAATTACTGAAAATGTAAGTTACACTTGATCCAGCTGAAAATGTGTAGTCATCATTACTTGCAAAACTGTTGTAGAATGATGCTGTGGAATGCCTCATTGGATGGATGTTCCCAAACTGAGAAAGTCAGTGTCAAGTAACCATTCAGCTTGCTCGTAACTTTCTTTAAAATGTTTCAACATTTCTTTCCTCCCATGTAGCAGATATGAGAGATTATGTTTTGATATAAGAAAGTTTTATAAAATGCTCAGAATTGAAAAAGAAAAGAGATTCTGTGTTCACATTTAAATTGATGCAGTACTTCGAACTCCTACAATACCACAAGAGGGTTAGGATAATTAGCTTCCTTGCAGAAATTCACACTCCTGCCTATGTAACCTTACCATACTCTCAGCATTAGGCATCATCTCTTCCACTTAGTAGTAGAAATCATATGCTTTGTTCTAATCATGATTTTCTTGTGACATCAGTTTTATCATCATAAGAAGTATCGTTTGCTAGACTTGAAACAGATCCAGTTGCTGAACTGCATCCTTGGCACAGAGTGATCTTTCAGCTCAGAGTTTCTATGTTTCTCTCTCAACTTCAGAATCAACTCTATCCCATATAGAATGCTCACCTTTCTCATCTTCTATAATGCCTGCTCATCAGGATCATCTGTAGTTATGGCTCCTGTCCTTTATAGGGATGGTGTGATTGCCTAATGCATGGAGGGAGAGTTAGATCATTCAGTTGAGTCTAGTAGTTAATTTGAGCTTTCTAGCTTGCAGATGCCTTAAATTTGATATTGTGAGACCTTTAATTAAAACTCAGCTCTCCAGCATGGGATATAGCTTAGTAATAGAGCACTTACCTAACGTGTGAAGTTCTGGGCTTCATCTTCAGGACTCTGGGGGAAAACACAAGAGAGGGCTCTGATTTTTCACTTTTATCCCCCAGCAGTGCCAGGAACCAAACTCGGCACCTCACACAAGCTGAGAAGGTGCTCTGCTGCCCAGCTGCACCCGTATCTCCACTCCCTTTTTTATAAAAACGAAGAAAAAGGTTTAAGTTTAGCTCTTGTTTTCTAAAAGAACAATTCATAGCTGGGCATGGTGGTGCATGCTTGTTGTCCCAGCACTCAGAAGGTTGAGACAGGAGGATATCTGCAAGTGTAAGGTCAGCCTCTGAGCTACAAAGTGAGTTTAAGATCAGCCTGAACTAACTGTGTAGGGAGACCTGTTTCAAAGATAGATAGATAGATAGATAGATAGATAGATAGATAGATAGATAGATAGATAGATAGATAGATAGATAGATAATGATAGATGCCGATCGATCAATAGATAGATAGATAGATAGATAGATAGATAGATAGATAGATAGATAGATGATGGATAGATGGATAGATAATGATAGATGCCGATCGATCATCTGCATGTCTTCATTTTCATAAAGGGAGCAGTGTGTCATTTATATTTGTTGTTTAATTTCTGCCTCTTGTCAGTTGGTGGTATAAAACTTATATGACTTATAAATATAATACAGGATTATATAAATTTATAATCCTTATACAGAGATAATAGTTGTGGTTACCAACAAAACTTCAGCAGGAGGGAAGATAGAATCCCAGGCATGCCACTTGCTGTCACATTGGGAAGCCCCTTTATGTGACTGTGATGAAATTTCTATAGCTAAATGTGAATTTCTCTGTTATCATAATTTGTATATTCAAGATCTTAACTTTCTTTTTCCCATTTTTTTCTTCTCCAATTCAAAACAAGAAAGACGGTTGCTCTTTATTATACCTATTTGTAATGTTCATTGTTATCCCTGTATTCTTAGGAAGATAAAAATCAGAGCTACACTAATCCATGCTTATTATAAGGACCCAGTTTTCTAGAAATGACAATTTTTTTGTAATTGTGACAAGTTCTTTTCAGTTTTGGAGTTCTCAGTTCGGTGCAGGGGAAACATTGAAGCAGAGGTCAGATCTGCTTCAGAAAATGGCTCATTTTCTGCTCTCTGAAATGTGATAGCATTTGCCTTGCCATGTAGACATAATTACAAAGATACTAAAATGCTGCATCTTCAAGGAATTCTTTTCTGAGTCTCGTTATATGTAGTTGTCACAGAAAATTAATTATTCCTTTCCTTAAAGATTCCAAATCTATGCAAGACGGCTGGGGGGAGAGTGACGGGCCAGTCACAGGAACTCGCCATCCCAGCTGGGAAGAGGAGGAGGATGGAGGAGTCTGGAACACCGCTGGCTCTCAGGGAAGTGCTTCCTCCCACAACTCAGCAAGCTGGGGACAAGGAGGAAAGAAGCAAATGAAGGTAACAGCCTGCTTCAGATGTGTTTGCGTTTGCATACTCATTCTTAGAAGGCAACACTGAGTATTTGTTAATGGAAGAAATGAGACAGCTGGTTTCTAAGTAAGGGGGAAAGTATTTCCCTACAAACGAATAACTACTTCCTTTTCACCCGTATCTTCCCCATAACCTTGAAACCTTACACTACAGACTGTTGCTATGGGTAAAATGAGATTTTTAAAAATATGAGATGTCTTATTTTTAGTTTCCACATTGCCATTATTTATGGAAAGCTCATGAGACATACTTCATGCTTTTGCTCTCTAAAGCCAAATAATACAGTAAATATCCATGTAGAAGAGAAATCAAAGGAAGATCAGACTGGTTTCTTCAGTGCTGATCAATCAGCACGTCTCCATTTTACCTGATTGGTGAAATTGCAAGGTACAGAGTTCCCTTTCACAACTGTGTAGCCCTGAGAGAGCAACTAGATGAGTTCCCTCCATCCTGTACCAGCTTGCCTTCTCAGCTTTTCACTTTCTATATAGCAGCTTGGTTTCTTCTTTGATTTGTATAACTAGGCCTTTGATAGTTTCTCTCTTGAACCACTGTCTAATAGAGGCAGTTTTTGTTTTTATTCTAGTGTTTTGTTTTACACACACAATGATAGAAATAAGGAGTAGGCACCCATATTCCTAATTTCAGCCTAAGAACCCTACTGCTCTGTGTAACACTTCACAGCTGATGCTCTCTTGGATTAAAATACCTGA
>PVKN010033141.1:0-12105 GCA_004027915.1 Capromys pilorides
AATAGCTATAACAAAAAAAAAAAAAAGAAACGGTAATAGGAATAGATAATGGGTCTATATATGAGCCATCCTAATAACTCCTACTGCCATTGCCATGAATATTAAATAGACTGGCACCTTCTAAGTACCGTGTAATTCTGGTTCTCATGTTGGCAATAATAGTGGAGATGGTGGTGGTCACAGCAGTGGTGATGCTGGGGGGCACGATCATGGCGAGGGGTAGTGATGATGGTGCTAGAGATGGAGGTGAAAGTGGCAGAGACGACAGTGGTGCTGGCAATAACAGTACTAGTGATAACACTAGTGGTTGTGGTCATTTTAGCAGCTATGTAATTTCTGCATTTTTGACCCATAACAAATTGTAGAGCTCTGAGAAGTGCTGACGGGCACAGATTCAATTGCAATAAAGAGCTGCTTTACTAACAATAGGTGTGTTTCCTGTCATTTTTCTTCTTTTTGTTTTTAAATTGCTACCCAGCACAATATCTGGATGAATGTCTGCAATTCATCAGGAGGTCAGACTTCTCAAACCGTTTTGAATGTGAGGATGCTGGGCTGGCTGGAATTGCCAAGGCTGCATCCCTGCCTGTGGAGAGGAATCAGCACTGCCTACCAGAGCAGAAGGGCAGAAGTGTTTTCCTGCCAGGCGGGTTACCACAGCCACACACAGGGCCATTGAGAGACCAAAGGACCACTTGTGGGAGCCATTCTAAGGTGCGGCATATGTTTGTTTGCTGTTTTTCTCTATCCCTCCCAATGCCAAGCAGAATTATTTTATACTCCTAGGAACTCAAGCCAGGTGCTCAGGGCAGACCTGAGGTGGCCTGACAGAAGCCCTGGCTCCATGCCCCAGGATAAAGCAAAGAGCAGCTTGTGATCCACACAATGCTGCTACCTGCTGGTAGAGCAGGAAGTGGCTTTAGCATAGAAAAGTAAAACAAACACAACCCAAGCTGCCACTGACAAAGGACAGCCAGTGCCTCTCTCTCCCATCCACTACAAGTCAGAGCTGCTGAGCCAGCTTTTAGCAGATGTGGGACCCTCTGGAAGGCATCCAGAAATGAGAAGGTCAGTTACGAAGGTTCCTGAATTTCTCCACAGCATCTTCACTGAGGATGCTAGCTTGCAGGTTACCATTCAGCATGTACACAGACACACACACCATCCTGAAACAAGGGTGTGAAGGGTCTGCGCACACGGAGCTGAGTTCTAATCCTTGCCCTACCATGCAATCTTATTGACATTGCACACCCATTCCTTTATATAATGAACGCCTCATTAGTGCAGCAAGTCTTGTACTACTATCACAGCAGGTGGTACCCTTGTGTGAATTAAGTGAAAAGTCTAGGGAGGCATCTGCCATGTGATGACTTGATTTATCTTTATATGTGCATGAATGTATTTCACTGTAAAGGTGTATTTTTAATGCCACTGACATTGCTCAGAATGTCATGAGAAGTTTAGGGAGCCTTACAATCTTTAGTAAGAAGGGGAGAACCAGATTCGACAGAATAACTTTCTCTCCTCTCCCTTCTCCTCCCTTCCCGTCCCCTCCCCTCCACTCCTCTCTCTTTTGTGGTACCAGGAATGGAACTCAGGACCCTGTACTTGCCAGGGTACAGGACCCTGTACTCATGCCACTGAGCTATGTGACAGGTTCTGGCACTAGCATGAATTGCTAAAATCATTATGGTTGTCATCTAATATGGTTGATGCCCTTAAAATAAAAGCCCATCTTCCCAAGACCGCCTCTCCCTTCTTCTCAAACTCAGCCCAGGGTGCAATTTCCTTTCACCCTTCCTGCTGCTTCAGGGAAGACCCCCAATCAGCTCCTCAGGTTTATCTACACATCTCCTCCAAGCTCCACCCCTGACAAAAGGCCATAAAAGCCTCACTCTCCCTTTGTGCCAATCTAGAGAATTCCTCATCCTTCCCCACATTCTTTCCCACATCCTCAAAGAAAATAAAGCACCTTTTCTTTTTTCCTTCTGCCTGTTTCTTTGCTGCACCAATCACCTGAAAACACCTATCACTGGTCCCCACTCAGGATCACTTGTTAAGTTGTCATCTATTGGTTAAAGAGAAGAGATGTCAGAGATGCTGGGAAAACAATACGACCAGAAGAATTGCCACAATCTCCTGTGAGGAGCAAAGATAAAAACCGCAAGACCTTGAAAGGGCACTTTTCTCTTTCTGAATATCAAATTACTCACAGTGAACTTCAAGGACTCCTATCACGATGAGTCCATAACTTATGCATTCCAAGCTGTATCACATTCCCTTGCTCCACTGAGTTACGATGCCTCAGAACATTCAATTCTCTTAAGTAACAACAAAAAAGTTTGGGACCAGAGAACTGAAAATAAAAAGATATATAGGCTATTTCCTCGAGGACTCAGTACTACTATCTTCAATGAAAGTGGACATGTCCAGTCCACGACCAGGACATAGGGAAGCCGATGCCAGCACTGGGTCCTGTCCTCACTCCACACACTTATGTCTTTGCCTAGAGACCTGAATCCCACATTGTTTCATTCACACTGGCATTCTTATTGTATGTGATATCTATTAATATCACTAAATATTTATGTATATTTACATGTATGTGTATATATATATATTATCTATACTATGCATATAAAACATATGCTTTATAAGCACAAGGTAATTTTATCCACACTGAATACAAAAAAAAAGAAGACCAGTATTATCACAGATTTATATTACAGTAGAGGAAGAAAATCAGTTAAGATCTCAAAGAAAAATAACAGGTAAGTGTTCTGCAGAACATACTAACAGGCCAGTGTGAGAGCGAGAGAACAGCAACTGGGAACTGTTGAAGAGGGGGACAGAATCTTCTGGGAAACTGACCATCCTGGACATCAACAATTTCCAAGTGGTGGCTTTGAGTCAGGTTGGTTCTCCTGCTGGTGCATTGTGGATCCAGGGAAGACTGCAGTGTCTCCCACTTCAGCTAAGCAAGCATGGTTTCCCCTTCCTCCTCACTGACCAGTTCAGCCAACAGGAGGAAGTTGTGACCTTGGAAAGGGACACTGGGTTCCATCTCTCCCTCCACCTGCAGCAGGTAGGTGGGCTTGTTCTACAGCTCTGGGATGGTTTAAATTGTATTAGCTCACAAGTCTACCCTTCTACCGTGTTATTGTGGAAAAACAGGCTTTGTCCAAAATGAATGGATTTGCCTTGCCAAGGGCTGAAATCTTCAGCCTGCTGCTAATCTATAAATACAGGTTCTGGCCTCTTTCCTCAGCCTATATTTGAGTCCCAACGTTCTGATGAACAGGTCTGCGCACCTTGTCATTGTCTGGTCCTTTTGTCTTCCTACCTGAATGTGTGCAGTGCCTGATGCTCCAGAGCTCTTTGGAGTGATGTTTCCAATGAAACTGATGAGGAAATGATGGGTCAGGGTGCAGGAAGCAGAGATACAACTTCTGCATAAATCATTCTGCCCCAGGTTTTCCTGATTTAAGCCAGAGAATGACTGAACAGGAAGCTGCTTCCCAGCCAACACCACCACAGTTAGCTGCTATTCTTTTCTCTGTTACTGCAGGCACTGAACCAGTGACTGTCACAAGAGGCAACACACCAGAAGCCCGGAAGCACCCTGGACTAGAGAATCAGCAGAGGGTCTAATGATACCCTGGTCATCACCTGTGTACCCTAGGCGAAGCAGGACAAGAGGAGAGCCTGCGAAAACCCATACCAATGTCCTCTTGTCCTGCTTTGTAACTTGATTCATGCTTCTCAGCTGATGTTGTGTACTTCAGGACATGATTTCTGCCCTTTGTCGTTTGCACACTGCGCAGTATATCATGTGGACTACAATGAATATTCAAGTGTGTTCTAGTCGTGGCAGTCCTCAGCCCCAGCTGAGCAGCCACTTTTTGCATTTGATCACCACAGCCACCTGGGTGGCCTCAGAAGGTAAAGTGGCCCTGCTGCTGCTGTATCAAGAACACCAGAACAAGCGTAGCTCAGCCAGGAACAGACAAGATAGAAATGCAGGGAACACGAACTAAATATTTGATGAAGCTTCCAGCAGTGCTTCTCACAAATTTAGGTAGGATAATGGTTTGATGATTTTGTTTCTCTTCAAATCTTTCATCTTTTGGAGATAATGGTACTGAAATATTTAGGACCAAAATTATGTGAATTGTGAAATTGCCTCCAGCGGTAGGTAGACAGGAGGGTGGGGATACATAAAACAGACTTGGCAGTGACTAGCGGAGCAGCGAAGCTGGTGTTGGGTACCTAGAGCGACATTTCACTCTTCATACTTTTGCATATGAGTGTTGTTCTCCTAACTAAACCTGTGGAAGCATAAGATGCTTCCTCCTCTCTACACAGAGAGAGAGACAGAGAAAGAGAGGAGAGAGAGAGAGAGAGGCCTGCAAGAGCTGTCACGAAGGGCTCCTAGGTTCTCTGACTCTACTGCCCCTGCGGGGTCACTGACTCTGGTCGCGAAGATGCTGCTCACTGTCTGCTGTCTGCTTCCCTCAGCCAGTGAGGCTCACGCTCAATGGCCTGCTCAGGTGTGGACAGGGCTCCTTGTGACACCCAGTGAGTCAATGTCTGCTCAGGCTGACTCAGGAAGCAGAAGACACACAGAGGACTCCAAGCAGTCAAAAAATCTGGAAGACGGGATGCTCTGCCAGCTGGAGGAGCCATGGGAAATTAAGAAAATTCCCTAGGGGACAATCTGATAAAAGTTAATGATTCAGCCAAACTGTCACTAAGCCTTGCTGGCCTGCTTTGCTACCTGAAACAAATATCAGTCCACAGCAGAACTCTGTGCCGCTGTTAATCTCCCTAAATGGGGGGTTTCAGTCAGTCAGGGCTTCGCTTCATTTCAGTGAAGTCCCCTAGACCCCTGATGAAGCAATTCTTGAAGTGTCTTACACCTGCATTTTCTCTCTAGCAGGGTTTGCTGGTCCAAGAGAAGCAGGTGCACAGTTCCCAGTAGGGGGTGTGCAGCATCGTGGACTTCGTGCTAACCGTTATGTCTCTTGCCCACCTGTCAGCGACCAGCAGCACATGGGCATGGGCCATGCCTCTCAGTGACCATCCTCCTCCCCTGTCTACAGTAAGACCTGGCGGTCTGTCAGTGCTGAAGGCATTTTTGTTGAATGGATGAGCTAATGGAAGGAAGGGAAGAGGGAGAGAAAGAGCAAAGGAAAGAAAAGGGCAAGGAGAAGTTAATACCAAAGAAAGGGAAAGAGACACACAAAGGAAAGGGACGAGTTGACAGCATCCTCTGTAGTGTCACAGACTTGTTAGGAGGAGCCTAGTCTGAAACCTTTGCAGTTACTCCCCATGGGAAAAGCAAAAACCTAGGCAGAGCTGCTGGACACAGGCAAGTACTCTGAGGCAGGCAGCGTCCCTCAGGGTGCCATCTTGTTTCTGAGACTGTCATCAACATCCCATTAACTCTGGAGGAAATGGAAATCCACCCGCCCTCAGGGCCGCTACCACAGCACCAGGCCCTGCCTCCCCACTCAGCACTGTCCCACTGACAGAATCCTCTCAGCCATCCCTGTTCTGTATCGGTCTGCAGGGAGGCTCTGGACGGGCCCTGCACGGCTGTTGCCTTCCTTAGCTGACTTCATGAGCACTTGGTAATGCAGCCCTTCATTTTTGAAAGAAAACCTGAGGGCTTTTAGCAAAGTGTTCATGCCTCCCAAGAGTTCCATGTGAGTTTTGCTAGCACACTAATGCATGAATGAAACAAAGTGGGCAGTCCAAGCCCAGCTGTGGAGACACACAGTCCCCAGGAAGGAATCCCTGGGAAGCCACGGAGCAGATATGCTTCGTCAAGCCATGGCCTTCAGCCGTGGAAGCTGCCATGATTACTGCCAAGCACTGGGTACTCAGTGACCACAACAGCCCACCCTGCTCTACTCGTTGTTCCTCCTTGCCCTGCCCACTCTGCTTGCTTTCCTGGATGCTTTGTGTAAATTCTCCAACCTGCAGACCAGGTGTATTTGCCTCCATTGCAAAGCCCCTAAGCTTCAGCCAGGTCAATGCCATGGCTGGCACAGTGGTGGGGATAAAAAGTGCTTCTGAGGATAACAACCACATGCCTGATAAACGCACCCTGTGAGTACCAAAAAGTCACATCCAAGAAAGTGTTGGCCTAACACGTTCTCCTTAACAAGTATAAGCTAGAGGAAGATGTGGATCAGTGGTGGCAAACTACGGCATGTGCGCCAGAGCCAGCTGTTCATCACTGAAATCTCTGGAAGCTTCATCACTCCTGGTATCCAAAACAGACGACCTCAGTTATCTTTACAGAAAGAGTTCCACCTCTAAATACTATGTCATGAAATATGCACTTGCAGCTGTTCAACAGAAAATTGAACAAGTTCACATAAACCCTAGTTACACCATGGCAAAGACTGCTGCTTTCTCCTGACTGTGCAAGAGCATGTTAAGAGGATGAGAGCTCCAACAGCTGCTGCACTTTGCTGCCCTTCCAGGTCTATGGTCATCCTGGGTGCTCTTTCCCCTAACAACTCAGCCATGGCCATATCCTCCCCACAGAAACAAGTAGGTCACAAGCTTGCAAGACCAGATGACTTCCCAGGCCCACATGACAGCTAAGAAGTCCAGGGGGCTGTCCAGGAGTATGAGATACCATGATTCAAAGCGCAGAATCCATCTTCCCTCCAGGGAAGAAGGCGGCTTGTCTGAGTGGCTCATCTCTGAAGGCGAAAGTGAGACCAGAACTATGCATGCTGAATCGGAGGAGACACATCCGATTCTACTACTTGAGCCAAATGACTCTCACCCAGGATGCCTTAGGTGTCCTTCCACTTTTCCTAGCCCTCAAAACAAGTTTCCTCCAGAGTTTTTAAGACTCCAGATGGTCCTAAAAGGGAAAGTTGTCAGAAAAGCAAAGAATAAAATTCAGTGGTGGCTAAGATCAGATTAGAGTTTGTCCTGAGTGGTAAGAGAACAGGTCATTGAACTCACCCAGTTTTAGAACGGTGGAGGTAGAATGTGAGGACCAAGCCACCTCAGAAAGTCAGCCCACAGTAAATACACAAGGCCACCCTGCTGACCGACTCACAGAACCTTCTAGCTAAAGATCCACGTGTCACACAGTAGCTCCTCCTGCCAGATGTCAGGAATTCCTCCCAGCCCAGCAGGGAAAATCAGTCGCCCTCCAATGTCCATATGAGATGCCCCCAAGAGAGTGAGTGCACTGTGCCCCGGTCTGCCATGCCGCCCCAGCAGTGGTGTACTTCTGACATGGTTTGCTATGTGGACTAATAAAGATGCTACCAGTTTAAAGCAGCATTCAGTAAGGGTTTTGCCTCCAGACTATGCACCTGCCAACTTGATGGGACCTAGGGACACAGAGGTGAGTCTGGGTCCTGGTCCAGTTTGCCACACGGCAACCAAGAAGCTTGCATTGACATGTGTTTCTGTATCCCTTTCATAAACCGATAGCTTTGTCAGGAACAGCACTTGCTGGTGAAGTAGAACCTGCTAGACACGTATAATTTAGATAAGAAGACAGGCCCATGGCATATGACATTCAATAATAAAATGTATGTTTAAAGTATGTTATCACAGTGGACAGGGTTCAATCCCTAGTGTGCTGTGCTGGGCCTGCCCCTGGGGCAGGCTGAGATGGTGATTGAGACTGGGCATGGTGGCGCATGCCTGTAATCCCAGGGTTTGGGAGGCTGAAAGCAGGATAATCACCACTAGTCTGATTTATGTAGTGTGACATGTAGACCCTGCAGACCCTGCAGACCCTGTACCAAATATATTAAATAAATTAAATAAATAAATAAAGTATGTTAGCATATTTCTATCATTCAGCCTCTACCTTTTCTTAGTCTTTTTCTCAAAACTGAGCAGGAACACTGCATGCTTCCCAAAGCCCTGGCAGCCCTCAGTCTATGAGCAACACCTCTGTGATTTCCTGTACTGGTCTCCCTTCTCTGAGGACCTGTGATTACGGCTATACGCTCATCACAAGCTGCTTTCCATGTTCCCAGGGCCCAGCAGAGGGCAGAGCCATGGCAAACCCTCTCCCAGGCTCCTGAGCTGAGCCCCACCCTCCCTTCTGTCTTTGAAGTTCAAGTTCCAAGGCTAGCGTGCACCCTCAAGTGGATCTTAGGAGCTGGTGAGTTGGTACAGCAGTGTTGGTGAGCTCCTCAGAAAAGGAAACCCGGTTACTTACTCGGAGACCTTGCAAACCAGGAGGTCCTTCTTTGCCCTCTGGACCCATCAGACCCTTTAGGAGGGAAAAAAAAAGACAAAAGGTTAAATGCAGGACTCAACACTGTCAGCCATGCTCTACCTCCTTCTCACTGGGAAGGGAGACCCCATCGCATCCCAATGGGAAATGCTGAGGTCAAGAGGTAAACAATATCTCAATCTCTCTAGTCTATTTTATTTTGTTTTTGTTTTGTTTTGGAGTTTTGTTCATTTGTTTTGTTCTTCCTTTTGGAAATGTATTATTTTTATTAGTACAAATCTGCAATACGTGTTTACATTCCTCGTAGGGTCTTAGTACATATGTATAACACACCTTAATCCTTTCTTTGTCCCCTTTCCTTTTTTTCTCTCTCCCTGCTTGCATATCTGGATCATCTTCCCATTTGAGAAAGAGCTAACTCACAACTTCTTTTTACCTACCTTTTCTTTTGCTCTTTACATTGTAGGTTTCTCGCAGATGAGGAACTATGTAATTAAGCTAGTGCGTCTGACTTATTTCACTTAACATCTATTGTTCTAATTAACTGTGTCTAATGAGGAAGATACACGACAGATGGCCACAAAAGGACCAAGTGGCTGCCATCAGTGCTCTGCATAGAGCACATCTGGATCCCCAGTATCTAACTCTAGCCCAGTGCCCCTTCCCCTGGAGCCTGTTTGGATCAGACAGTTAGCTTGGGTGTTCTGAATCAAGGGCAACAATGGTGACAGTTGGGGCAAATAAATGAAGTGTTCTGGGAAAACCCAATTTCCACCCCAGAAAGAACTTCCACTGTGGAGCAGGGGTGGTCTATTCAACTAACTCAAACCCTGCCCCCTCACCCCGTGTGGTATCTGCTGCCTGCCCTCAGATACGTTGCTGGGCAGTGTTTCACCTCAACACCCTCTTCTCTGAAGTCCAGGCAAGGAAACTACTACTGAGCAGTGGGAGGACCACAAGCAGGATCAAGCTGATGCCATGACCCCTCCCCCATAGGCTCCCACAGACAGCTAACACATGTCTGAAAGACTGCATCTAGAGGAAGGCACAAAAGTAGAGTGGACAGCTGGAACCCAGGCTCAAGCTCTGGCTCTGGCTCCTCTTCTGAGTGGATTTTAGTCACAAATGCCCACAGCTCTTCCATTTCTTCATCTTAAAATAAATACTAGCACACTAACAGCCATTATTGCCAGACACTATTGATGAGGTAGCCAAACTACAGAGTTCCAAGGTCTTTCAGTGATACCATGCCAATGGAAAAAAAATAAACAATTTACAGAAAAATAATCGCATGTAGTTCCCACATACAAATACAAGAATTTTGTGAGCTCAGGGTCCACAGCAAAAGGAGACCTGGCATGAGTGAATTCATTTCAGGCACCAGGAAATATTTGCCCTGCAGTTGCTCAGCCAGACACTGGTAAAGGTCCAAGACCTGCTCTTGCTTGGGGACAGATGAAAGATGCCAGCACTTAGATGCAGAATGCTGCGCACTATTGCTATTTAAAGAACAGGATGTGTTCTCTCTTCTCTCTGGGACTACTGAACACACATTCAAAATTTTCCATTCTCAACAGAAGTGACTGAAGCCAGCTTCTCAGCCTGATTCAGCCTATGCATATTTAGGAAGCAAATGTCCTGTCCCAGGATCTGTGATAGATTCTGGGGATTCGGAAGGGAAAAGGAAGGACAACTGCTGTAAGCACTAGGTTTAACAAGTCCTCCGACCACACTGATCTGTAGGTTAGTTCATTTGAGCCCCATGGCAAGTTCATGCAAGCTCATGCAGGATGACTTCCAAGTTAGCAATGAATCAAATGAGGACTGGAGAGACTGGACAATGGTACCAAAGACATGAGTCTCTTGGTGAAAGAACAAAGACAGGAAGCAAATGCCTTCCACAGTCATACTACTCTTTCTAAGCTCTCACCATAGTCAGGCCCCATTTTACTCCATTTAAATGCCCACCATGGGCCATCTCTGCACAAGCCTATGTTAAATTCCTATCATGCAGTAAACTTGTGGATTTCAAGATGAGAGAAATACTAGTCCTGGCCCTTAGCAATTCACACTTTTGGATCTCTCGTTGCTATTCCTTTTCTTTTTCTAACAAAGCTTTTACTGAGGTGGTTTTTTGTTTTTGTTTTTGTTTTTTTGTATTTTAGGAAATGATCTACAGTGTGTTCAGGGTCTCACTACTGGATCAGACTCATAGTGATCTGCCTGTTTACAGCCTCCCAAAAGCTGAGATTACAGGCATGCGTCACCACACCCAGTCTCAATTGCCATCTCAGTGCACCCCAGGGGGCAGGACTGGCACGACAGGAGATTGAACCCCTGGCCCCTGTGTCTGCTTGCAGGCACTTTAATCCACTGATCTATTTGGCCTTTTGGGGTGGCTTTTTGAACTCCAACCAAAGGAATTTTATCACTTCCACTGTGCACAGTACTGAACCCAGCTCTGGTATCTGCTGTGACACCCCAAAGCAAAATTCCCTGTAGAGAGGCTGGGGGTCAGACCCTACCAGCTGACCCAGGAGCTAAGCATCTTGCCAGAGGAGCACAGCGGGCTCTTCTCCAAGAACTGCACCAGGAAGAAGCTGAGCACAGCAGCCAGACCAAGCCAGGCACATCTGGACAAGATCAAACTTGGTAGATCCAGACCCAAATTTCTTTTAATAGGAAATATCAGGGGCTGGGAAGATAGCTCCGTGGCACAAGTGCCTGCCTGGCAAGTGCAAGGTCATGAGTTTCAACCCCGGTCCCGCAAAAAAAAAAAAAAAGAAAGAAAAGAAAAGAAATATCAATATGACAGTTTCAAAACACATTAGTAGTACATTCACAATAATTGATATGATGCTTATTGTTGTCCTTGTAGTGGTTATACAGAGCACAGAGTGTAGACGCAATAAGTTTTCTAATCAATATTGGTAAAGAAAAGAAATTTCTTCTCTTTGAACTAAGAGGATGTAGTTGTATACATAGCTCAATGTTCCATAATTGCAGTGGGTTATCGGTGAAACTTGCAATGTTGGAGGCTGTTGATTTAAGCCTTTTACAGCTCAGCATACTAATATAGCTTTGCATTTTATGCCTCGTAGTTAAATTTTCTGTTGGGTGGTTGAAGGCAAGTTAAAGCAAGACCTGTATAACAAAACATTTAACTTTTATATCTTTCAAGGTCAGATCTCCTCAGGATTAACTTTGGAACCATGTACAGTGCTTTGTAGAACTGTTGTCAGTGTCAGCCATTGGGATGAGTCATGGCCATTGCTTGACCAGTTTGCTCACTGTGAAAGCCTGAGAGAATGTTTTCTCTCTAGGTGACTCTCCCTTGGCACACTATATATCTTCAATCCCTTTCCTTTGTGGTCCCATAATCTCCTTGAACAGAAAATTTGGGAAACCACTGAGTTATAGGATGTTACAGCACAGGTTCTCTTATGTCCTGAGTCCTCACTGATCTTGAAAGGGAAGGGCCAAAATATTGGCAATCCTTGTAGCTTCTCTTGTTCTCTAATTTTTGGTCCACCAGACCCAATTTTCATTAGATGCTAACAGCATAACTTCACTAAAGTTCTGCACCAAAAGTCAGAGATCACTGCTATACAGAATGATAAAGACAAGGCGCAAAATGCAATCTCAGGTTCCGAGCCCACCCAGAACAAATACAGCAGACACTACTGTAATAGAAGAAAATGGGAATGGTGCAGCTGAAATCTCTGAATTAGTAGCATCTGAAGTAAACAAACAAATGCAGAAACGTATACAAGAACTCAGATTGGAGATAACCTTTGAAGTAAAAAAAGAAATATCCAAATGAAAAGAAACTGAAGTAAAAAAAAAAAAAAAGGACCACAGAAAAGTATAGAGGG
>PVKN010033142.1:0-12106 GCA_004027915.1 Capromys pilorides
TGGTTATGAAGGCCAGCTATTAAAAATTAAAATGCAAAGACCCATGTGATTAACTCAAAGGTGAGATATGTAACTAGCAAAGTTAATCATTTTGTGCCTAGGATTCTACTTACGGAGTGGCACACAAAAAAGAAATGTAAAAAGTCTTCTTAAGATCCTTGTTGCTTAAACTGTTCTAGAAAGTTTATACAAATGTTATGCAAAAATACAACAAACTTTTGGCATAAATGAGTTAATCTCAGTCTTCATTTTGAAAAAACTGGGACACTACAAATTATCTTTAAAGTATCTTAAAATTGTCGAGTTAGTTAAGAAACAAAGTTACATTTAATTATCTCTGGTTGGAAAATACAGGCATTGGCATTAAAGTAGGAGCTAGAAGACTGTGTTTTGTCCTCCAAAGGCTAAAAATTACTCAGTTGGATAAATCCCCCACTTGTATCAATTTAGCAGTATTCACTAGATCAGTAGTGTGCAGGTGTGTAGGTGTGTGGGTGTGTGGGTGTGTGGGTGTGTGGGTGAGTATGTCCACAAACAACCAATTAGTGCAAGTCTAAGCTCATCTGCAGATTTATCCAGAAACAGTTACCTGTTAAGTTCAACTTCCTTCCACTGAGCCGACCTGCAGGCAGCTCTGGTAGACGTGTGGCTACATCACCCTGCTCCCCTCCCGCCATGTGATTGGACATTGGAGTGGCTGGTGTCTGAGTGGGGAGAGTCGTCCCAGCCAGAGCAGTAAATTGTCACTCAGTCTCAGGATTGCCAGTGTCTTCTGCACAGTGAGAAGGGCAGTTAGCAAGGGGGACAGACACAGGTGTGCAGGAGAACCAGACTGTGTGTAAGACCAGGCTCAGCCCTGCCCGGGCACAGAGACGAGGCCCATGACAGCGCCCACATGGTGAGGGGGTACTTTAGGGTTACTTTGTTCGTTTTTATTTTTATTCATTCATTCATTCATTATTTGTGTGTGTGAGCGTGTGTGTGTGTGTGTGTGTGTGTGTGTGTTTGAGAAAGGGTCTCACGCTATGTAGTCCAGGATGACTTCAAACTCACAGGTATCCTCCTGCTTCAGCATCCCAAGTGCTTTAGTTACAGGCATACACCATCACTCTTGGTGGTTTGTTCCTTTTTAATATTAGAGCAGGCAATTCTCCACCTGAGAACCAGGCCTATTTCCATGCAGCGCAAAAGCTGGCCCTTGCGATTAGTTTTCGGGTGAGATAACCTAGCTGACTCTGGGGCTGGCTCCTAAGAGGGGCTGTGGTTAGGGTGAAGGAGAGGGTATGGATGAGGATAAGCTCAGGGTCAAGGTCAGAGCAGAGGGGAAGGCATTCACGGGTGGAGGTTGTGGTAGACATTGACCACCTCCAACCCCAGCAAAAGGATCCATGATACGCAGGAGAGGAAGGGACCAGAACCTTGGGCCCTGGCTACTCCTCCCCAAGTCAGGGCCAGTGCCCAGTAGGCTCTCCAGATGTCCAGCCTGCATTCATAGACCCTGTGGAGCACGCTCAAAGCTCCTTAGAAAGGTCCTCATTTAGAGGCCAGAAGGAAGAAATGAACTGTAGGCAGAACAGTATCTTAATACGTAATGTGAACATAGTCACCTTGTTGCAGTGGAGATATGAGACAGACTGAAATCTCAAAGCTGCCCTGTTCAATAGGTTAGATGACAGTGCTGCTGGCACCTGCCACCTCAGGCCAGCAGGAATGTCTTCACTGATGTGTGCCTCCTGAGGGACCTGTCCTGGCTTGCAGAAAAGAGACAAACTTGAGCTGAGGAAAGAAAGCAATCTATTTGATTTCCTCTCCTCCTTCCTTTTTCCTCATCTTCCCCCTTAACTCCCTCTAGTGGCTTGCTGGCTGGTCTTTAGGCCCCCAGCCTTTGCTCCCTTCTCTCTCTCTCTCTCTCTCTCTCTCTCTCTCTCTCTCTCTCTCTCTCTCTCTCTCTCTCTCTCTCTCTTTCTCCTTTCCTCCTAATTTCCAGGACTTTTCTTACAGAACCAGAGGCAGGTCTGGATCTGAGGTCCTTCAGGTCTGCGAGCGACCTTGAATCATCCTGGGCCATGGTTTGGCTTCTTCTACCCTCCACACTGCCCCACCCACCCTCTGGGATGCAGATGGGGTCCCTGGGTGTCAGCAGAGCCCAGGGCACACAGAGCAGAGACTTCTGAGCCTTCTCTCGGTGGGGCAGCCAGCAAAGTCCAGAGACAGACTTATTTCTCCAGCTCTCCTGCTCTCCCAGTCTGAGTCCCTGCATTTTTTACCTGGTAGGGAGGGTGGGGAAGAAGGAGAAAAGCAAAAGGCCCACGTGGGCCTGGAACTTGCCATCTTCCTGCCTCAGCCTCCCAAACAGCTGGGTGTGTGGGTGTACACCGTTGTACCTGGCTATTTGCTTATCTTTTACATTTTTTCTCACATTCAAGATAAAGACTTTTGCTATCAAAATCTAAAGATTGGCACATCTGCTCCTGATTCAGTCACTGACAGCCCCTGCAGGAACAGATATCCTCTGTTTGAGTAGCCAAAGTGGGGAGTCACTGGGTAAACAAGAGATCTAGGACCAGGCCTAGATCACTGCTGTGATAATGTCACCTGGCACTTGCCAGAAATGGTGATCCAGCCAGGAGGGCCAAAGTACAGAAGGTGCTCTCTTTTGGGATGAGGCCTAGAGGATAGGGCTGTACCTGCAGGCGCAACTTAGGAGCAAAGGCTTGAGCATAGATGACCCTGAAAACGAGCATAAATAAGCAAGCAGGGAGAACATGCCTAGTGAGGCTAACAGAGAAGCAGCAAATGACCATGTCCTTTGGCGTGTGCTGCTGCAAGGGGCACTGTGGTCACAGTGGGGTGCATTACCCACCAATCCATGGCTGGACAGGGCCAGATGACTTCTGCGGAGACCTAGCTCAGAGATAGAATTAAATATTTGGACATAGAAGAGTCCTACAGAAAGGATGACAGTAAGAAGGGACAATGAGGGGCTACGTGGGAAAACCAAGGGATGCCTCTGCTGGCCTCGGTCCAGGGCTTCATCTAGCTGAAGATATCAAGGAACTTTTGCGATGTTACAGACTTGGAGAAATTTGGGAAGATGCACACAGAGGAAGCCATTCACAAAAGCAGCATGGCTCACCTCTTGGCGCGATTGTGATTGGACCAGGACAGCTGAGTGTTTGTGCAGCTTTCTCTGGGTTTTACGGGGGTGTGGATAGAGCTCGGGAGTGGGGGGAGCAGGTGGTGAAGGGTGGAAGTACATCCGTGACTAACCGCTGAGTGGAGCCTAAACAAACACACTCGGCAAACATAGCTGTCATCAGAACGTGGTCGCTGTGCTCCGAGCTGCTGCGTGTCCTGACGCATAACTTCAGATCTGAGCTTTGTCTGATGGGCGTAATCAGCTCTGTCTGTGGTGCAGCCTTTGGGATGGTTGGATGGCAGGGAATGGTGGCCCTGGGGGATTTCAGGTAGGATGAAAGCTGGAGAAGAAAACCGTTTTATTTGCTGTGTTGTTAAAGGTGAATTTGTGTGGTCAAAGGGGGGTTTAGTGCTATTGTGATTTTTAATTTAAAGAACATGCTGCGGCAGAATCCGGCTACCTTTTAGGGTAGATAGGAATCCTTACTCTAGCTCTACAAGGAGCTCGCTGCATCAGGTGTTACTGCTAGATCCTAAAACAGGTTCTTCACAGTCCAAGAGGGCTGTAGTTATCCTGTTTGGGTACTGAGACGAACCTGGGGTCCACTTTGCTCTGAGAAGTTGGGGTAGCAGCTGAGACAAAATCAATTCCAGCTACCGCCGTAGGTGGGAAAAATAATGAACAAGGCAGGGATTCTGTGAATTATTTTTCTTTATACTCTGGTTGGTCCACTAATCTTAGCCATTGAAAAACACGTGTGAATGTATTAAATATAAAATACATTTATATTTAAATATATAATATTTAAATTATATAGCTCAGCAACACAGCACTTGCTTGACAAGTGCAAGCTCATGAGTTCGATTCTTGGCACCTACACTAAAATAAAATAAAATTAAACAAGCTACTAGACAGGGTGAGCTATGGGGCAATGAAACTCAGAGCTTCTCCAGGGAGCTGCACACCAGTGAGGCACCATGTGTGCTGTGTTTGGGAGATGGGCTCTGTGCTGAAGAGAGTCCATACACTCTCCATGTCATGGAAGAGAGTCCATAACATGTGTACACCCTCCACATGCTAAAGCTACTGCAGACTAGGACTTCTCAGCCTTAGCCTTACTGGTATTGAACTGGTCCTGGACAGTTTCCTATTCTGGGATGCTCAGTGGAACCAATGGCCACCCCACACCAGTGGCCAACAGCACGTCAAGCCACTCTCACAGTTTGATCAAGGACTATCTCAGTGGGGTGTGGTAGCACATGCCTAGAATTGTTGCACTCCAGGAGGGTGAGGCAGGAGGTTCATAAGCTAGCAAATGCTCTCTGGGAGACAAAACAAGGCTACCCAAGACCTAGTGGTCTCTAACAAATATATCTCATGAAACCATGAATCTGGAAGAGCACTAGGGAGACCATCATCTCTGTTTTGATGTCTAGGATCTCAGATAAGATGATGGAAATAGGGGACAGGCTAGCTTTTCTCTCTGTCCACATGTTCTGCTTGGGCCTCCAAACCAGAGGACAACTTCAAACTCTTCCAAACTCTTCCATGGTTCCAAAGTTACAAGACAGAAGCTTCTGGTCCTCTTAAAGGCTGGGACTGGAATTGACACAGGTCATTTCTGTAGTATTCTATTAGTCAGAATACTCCCAGGCCATTTCAGAGCCAAGGGACAAGCAAATATGGTTAATGGTATGAGTACTACAGCATCTGCTACTTTATGTAGCCTTTCTCTGGAAAGTGTAATCTGCTAAAATGATCAAGAAAAAGACAGATGGGGAATTTAGCCCAGGAAATCCCACATAGAAAAGAGCAAAGGGAATCCCTACTGATCTGCAGCAGAGTGAGAAAGTCAGATGATTTTTTCAGAAACCCAGCACAGAGATAGAATTCAATATTCAGACATAAAGACATCCTACAGGGCCAGGAAGAAGGAACAACTGGAGGCCATGTGAGCAAAGAAAGGAACAAGGATGGGAAGAAAACTGAAGCAGCTTCACAGAGCAGAGCTCAAGGGCCCTCAGAGACATACTCATAATAAAAATAGAAAAGATGGGCTTTGTCAAATAACTCATGTATTAGGGTGTGTTGTGAAGAGATTCACAATGAAGGAGTGAACTATTGATAAGTAATTTAATTTTTTAGTGTGTGTGTAGGGTACTGGGGATGGAATTCAGGACCCTGCGCTTGCCAGGAATTAATTTAAAATGTGAAAAAAGAAGTTTGGAATTGATGGGCTCAATAGACCCTTATAGATGGCAAGGAAGACTTCATTCATGAATATTGCAAGAGGCATAGGGATCAAGATTGCTGCAGTGGGGAATGATCGATGTAGACAATGGAAGGAGACAGCATTGGTAGCCATGGGTATAGCAAAGAGCTGGTGAATGCTAAGAACTAGGAGTAGTGTAGGACTCTGTGAGGAGAGGAGCTCGACTAGATGTCAAGGCCAGGAAGTGGCTGTGAGGAATCCATGCTAAACCTGCAAGGCGTGTGCGCTCAGGCTTGGACAGCAACAGTGCTCAGAGCCTGCGTGAAGTATGGTCAAGGAGGAAGCCCTTGTCAAGTGAAATACGGTGTTTCTTTTCAAAACGGATGTAAAATATTTGTTTCATTGTTCCCACACATTTTTGCAAAGTCCTTCACATATACAAGCTGAGAATAAATACATTTTAATGAAGGCACAATTAAAGGAAGCACTATAAATAAATTTAGAGTAAGTGCAGGAGATGTAGTAACAACAAGGAAGAAGAGGTAGCAACAGTGTTGGGTTGGGCTAGGTTTTGGAATCAGGGTTAGGGTTAGAGGGTTAGATAAGGGTAGGGTTAGGAATCAGGACTAGGCTTAGGGATTAAGTTGAGGCTTCAAGGTTAGTGACAGGAACTAGGACTAGGGTTAGGGGGATTATGTTTAGGTTTAGGAGTTAGGGCTAGGGTTAAATTTAGGATTAGGGTTAGGACTAATTAGGGTGGACCACATAGGAAGTTTCTTCTCTTTCCCTCTTCACTCAGTGAAGCAAGACATTTGGCAGTTGTGGGAGGGCTCTCTCCTGTGGGTGCAGCTGTCTCTCATGCTCCTTACCTTGCCCCAATAAGTTCCTGAAAAGTCTGGAAGGTGTTCTGTTGATGACCAGGTTGTGGTTGACTTGAAGGGTAAATGGCCTAAATGAAATAGCAGCTTTAAAGAGCAAAAGGAGGGCAGGTCAGATAGCTCAGCATACTAAAGCCCCTGCTTAGATAGGCCCAGCATTCTACCCCAGCATGCCTGCTGTGCCATGCTCACCCTGCCCCCCCTCTGGGGTACACTGAGATGGGGACTAATACTTGGTGTGGTGACATACGCCTATAATCCCAGAGCTTGGGAGGTTGAAGACGGAGGATCACTATGAGTCTGATCTGTGTAATGATATCCTGTAACCATGTACTATATACATAAAAATAAATAAATAAATAGCAAAATGTTTTACTTGTACACTTGGTTAAAACCCACCTGGATAATGTTTGTGCGACAAATGTCAATTAAGCAGAGTGGAGAATTTGGATCTTGTCTGAGAAGACAGAGGGGAATCATACTCAGTTGCACCGTTCTTTTTAGTGCTCTCACTGGGTGCTGTGTAAAGATATTCCAAGAGAGAAGGCTAGAAATGGTTTTTTCTGTTAGTGACTAAGATTTGGAGGGCAAAAGATTTAGAGAAAAGAAAAATGAGGAGATCTGAGATGGATTTTGGAGGGCACACTGTCTAGATCTGTTGATGGGCAGATGCAGGGCTGAAAGGAAGGAATTAAGGATGCCTTTTGTGTTTGAACTGGAAAAATCAGGTGAATATGGATTGAAATAGTGACAGGAAAAGATTTGGGTGGGAAATAGAGAACTCAGGGCCGGTGGTATAGCTCAGCGGATTAAGCGCTTGCTTAGGAAAGCACAGGGGCCAGGGTTTGGTTCTTGGCCCTGCCTGCTGCACTGGCCCTGCTCTTGAGTGCGCTGAGCCGGCGATAGAGTCTGGGCACAGTGGCACACACCTGTAATCCCAGCACTTGGGAGGCAGGAAACAGGAGGATCACTATGAGTCCAAGCTACGAGGTGAGACCCTGCACAAAAAAAAAAAAAAAAAAAAAAAAAAAAAAAAAAAAAAAAAAAAAAAAAAAAAAAAAAAAAAAAAAAAAAAAGAAAGAAAGAGAGAACCCTAGTGTGACATGATTATTAGTTACAAAATTTGCATGCCAAGGAAGAGACTAAAAATATAATTGTGAAGCTCAGTGTAGCTGGTGCAATGGGTGGAAATTATCATTGATTCCAGTAAGGGGAGTAGACGAGGTTGCCTGAAATAAGGACCTAGGTGGAAAAGAACAAAGACAGCAGGACTGGACCTATCGGTGTGCTCAGAATGTGGAGGCTGAGCCATCAAAGACTCTCCAGAGGTGGCAGCCAAAGCCTTCAAGCTCATGGAAGCAGGAACGGAGGAGGATGCCAAGGGAGCACAAGGTCTGCGGAATGCAGAAGGAGGCCACCCTCGAGGAGTCTCCATGATGAAGCAGGAATGAGTTGCACTTGGCTGACTGGCATCCCAGTGCTCCTGGTGAAAGTGGAGGCTGCAGTGGAGTGAAGGCTGAAGAATGGAGTGGGTGGGGAGAGGGAGTGCGGCGTGTGAGTAAGAGAGGGAGATGGAACAAGGCTCCAGGGTTTCTTTGGAAAGCAGGATGCACTATACACTTTATTCAAGACATGAGGAATTAGGAACATGCATGAAGGGCTGGCCAAATAGTTCAGTGGATTAAAGTACCTGCAAACAGGTACAGGGGCCAAGGTTCAATTCCCAGGCCTGACGTGCCAGCCCTGCCCCCTGGGGTTTTCTGAGACCACAATTGAGACAGGGGGTAGTGGCAAGCACCTGTAATCACAGCTCTTGGAAGGCTGTAAACAGACAGATCACTATAAGTATGATGTAGTAGTGAGACCCTGAATACCCACCCTGTAGACCCTTACCTAAAAAAAAAAAAAAAAGGAAAGAAAAGAAAGGAACATGTGTGAAACTGCTTGTTGGCACCTCTGTCCCCAAACTGTGGAGGCAGGACCCAGGGCCAGCTATGGCTGAGAAGCAGTCTCTGACTGGGAAGAGATGACAGCTGCACAAGCCCGATGCATCCTACCTGGGCTGTGAACACTGTACACGTGAGCAAAGAACTGGAAGTGGGAATTGCTCAGATTCAGCCCTGAGAGCCGGGGCACAACCCTGGGAAAGTCATCTTTCCTTGGAAAATACCTGCGAAAGGGTAAAGCTTCGTCCTGAACACAGAACTTAGCCCTTCCTGTCTAGGGCCTCACTTAAAAACAGAAACAGCAACTGAGAGGCTTCCTGGGTCCTTAGCAGTCCTATACCAGCTGGTCTCTGTGGTCATGGCTTGGTGCTAATCAGTAAAACCAAACCAAATCACCATTCTTCATACTGCTCAGCCTCCTTGGAAGGCGCTTTAACCTAGAGGGCCCGATCTCATGGGCTGGGACCCTGCTTCCCTGAGCTTAGAGCAGTGGGTAGATCAGTCTATATTTTACATTTTTATCTTTCAGAGTCTCATTAAGTCATTGAGTTGACCAGGATTGGCTTGAACTTGTAGTCCTCCTGCCTCAGCCTCTCAGAATCAGCATAATTGTTTTTTTTGTACTTATTTGTTTGTTTGTTACGGGGTCTCACTATGCAGCTTGGACTCATATTGATCCTCCTGTCTCAGCACCTTCAGCACTGGGACTATAGGCGTGTGCCACCATGCCCAGTTTCAGTGGCCGGCACAGGACACCCAGGGTTCTGGGGCTGGTATGGCATGCAGGACTGGGTACCAGTAGCTGTCTCCCCAGCCTGAATAAGCCTATTCTTGATAAGTCCCTCTGCTCAGCCTTTCTATGTGGAAAAAGGACTTATCCCAACTTCTGTGCTACAGAGCCTGTCCCCAGGGTCTCTGGGTGGCACCCATAGAACTAAATGTCCTTGAGGTTATGCAAACTCAGGGTCCCCTATTAGACGAAGAAGCAGAGGCCAGGGACTGGAGGAATAAATATGCCAGTTTTCAGACTTTATTACTGATTCATCGAGTAGAAATAGCCCAAGAGTGGCAGAGCACTTGGCTAGCATTCATGAGGCCTTGGGTTCGATCCCCAGGTCTGAAAAAATAAATGGATAAATAGTGCACAAAGATATGGCTCTTATACTTGGCTTATTAGAGCTTCATTTGCTTTTTCTTTTTTCTTTACCAATGAACTTTTTCTTTGATCTATTTCAAATTCTAAGGGTAGATAATATGATTTAATATAAGATTGTGCTGCACCATTTCAATAAGTTCAATTATTGAGCTTATTGTTGCAACAATTACCTGAAAGTATGTGTCTGAGCAGGATTAGTGGCATTGAGTTACTACTCAGTGGGGTCCGTTAGCTGTTACTTCTTGGAAACCAGCTAAATTGGTAGTCAGACCAAGAATAATGGAGGTAGAGCTCAGGGCTGGTTAATGTCACAACAGATGTCTCTCTCACATACACCCCTGAGGGGGGAGGGCTTAACTCACAACCATAAAAGTCACCCATCTTCAATGTACAATTCAATGAGGCTTTTTAAAGCACATTTACAGTATTGAGTAGCCACAATCATGTATTAAAATATTCCCATCTACATTGGCCAAGGTTCTCTGGAGAAATATATGTGCATGTCAGAAGGAGCTGGGCTCACATCATCAGGGAAGATGACAACCCTTTCAGGCACTGTCTACAGGCCACAGACCCAAGGAAGCCTATGGCATATTTCTTGTGTGAATCTGAATGCCCAGGAGTTGGGGGTACTGGTGGTGTAAATCCTGTCAAGAGAAACAATGTCCTGGCTCAAACACAGAGGCAGGAGGGCATGGTGTCCTTCTTCCTCATTTTTGCCTCATGTTGAAAGATGCCTGCTCCCTCCAGGGAACACACTCTGTGCCACTGAGCCCAACAATCCAATCACTTCCTGTGGAAGGCCCTCACAGATGTAATGTGACTAAGCACTGTAACATCTCTTTGTCCAGTAAGGTGGGCACATTAATTTGACTATCGCACCGTCTGCTGTAATGACAGCTCAAGTTCCTTTGAAATCAGTACCCATCATAACCCAAGTCCTAGACAGGTACTCATCTATTTCATCTCTATAGCTTTACCTTTCCTGGACACTTTGGATAAGTGGAATCATAAAATCTACAGTCCTTTGCATTTGGCTTTGCTCACTTCGTATACATGTTTTTAATTCATCTATGTTGTAATGAGTTCCCTTTTAGGATGGAACAGCATTTCCTTGCATGAACCTACCACACTCTGCTGATCCATTCACTGCTTCAGGACTGTAGGATGTTGTTTTTAAAAGTCCTTTCCTGAGTATAGGGGTCCAGTGTATTTGAAAACTATCTTGCAGTGGCTTGGCTTCCTCTCCACCTAAACAAAGCAAGTCTCTTGGAGACTGTCAACATCCCACAAAAGCTATGCTGAGGCCGTGACCAGCACCTTAGCGTGCCCTGTTCTATAAGTGCGCTTGCTCTCTTGTTCTCTCTCTCTCTCTCTCTCTCTCTCTCTCTCTCTCTCTCTCTCTCTCTCTCTCTCTCTCTCGGAGGTAAGAATAAGAAAACAGTATTTCATCTGAAAATCCACAAACAGCTTTACAATGTGCCAACACACAAGGGCATTGAATTCTCCTGAGAGAAGAAAATAATAAAAACCAAGAGCAAAGTCTTAACAAAGGGAGAACTGTCCCTCCTAACCTTGTGGTAGGGACCTGAAGGAAAACAGAGCTCCTGCTCTGAGCCTGTGGAGAACCAGAAGGTTGGGCCTGATCCGGAGATACCATTCGGGTCTTGTGGAAAGGAAGAGGCACACTGTGGTGGGTTTCAAGGGTGACTGAAGACCAGTCCCAGGGGAGATATTGTTCCAAGTTCCATATACAGCAGAGCCAGTAAAAAGACTACCTCTTGGGCATCTAAAATATCTGTGGCCACTAAACTAAAATATCAGGTCAGACCACCCAAGATCTCCAGAGTGGTGTTCCCTGTGGCTGAGAGGACATGGTGGTGCCATGCCAGGCCGAGGGAGGGAAGGGGCGGGAGCAGCTGGACGCCCGCAATGCAGGGAAGCTGCCCAGCCACGAGGGCCATGCAGAAAGCACGACGTCTCCATGGTTTGGAATCTATAAGAAACCTCAGCAGAGGCTTGGAGGAACTCCCAGGACAGTTGCTACCAAGCCTGTGAGGTGCAATTCAGGCTCGCAGACGTGCCTTCCTGCTGTTCTGAGGCCGCTCCTGCTGCCTGGAGTCTTCTTGCTTAGCTGTGTTAGGACCAACTGTATTCTTCAGGTAGGAGCTCGAGCTCTGGGGAGTTGGTCTTTCGTCGCTGGGATAAAACACCTGACTTAAACAACAATGGAAAGGTTTACTTAGACTGATGCCTCCCCAATTTCAATGTATTACAGTTGGCTGTCTACATTGCTTTGAGGACATGGTAAGTTAGAAACATGGTGAAAGAAAACTGCTCCACTCAGGCAACCAGGAAGCAGAGAGAGGAGACAAGAGCCGAAGAGGCACAGACACACCCCGCCAGGCTCCACCCGCAGGGATAGACACCCCCTGCCATGTTCCCCCCACCCCAGTGACTGCGCCCTCCAAGCAGGCCCCACTCCCCGCAGGAATTCAGCTTTCATATCCGATGATGGGTCTGCAGATGAGCATACCATCCAAGCGCCTTCCCAAAGCAACAGTTTAGCCAAACCACCTAAGTTTTCTTTAACAACACTGTATTTCCTTAATTGTAAGACATTGAATTTTGTCACCTCTTTTAACTTTTAATTCCTCTGATACTGAAATGACTCTTACAATCAATATTGCATCATAGTTTAATTTGCTGATTTTTTTTAATGATTAAAAGTAATGGCCAGGGATATAGCTCAGCATCAGGCACAGGATGGTGATC
>PVKN010033143.1:0-12106 GCA_004027915.1 Capromys pilorides
TGCCAGCCACAGTGGCACAAATTTGTAATCACAGATGTTAGGGCAGCTGAGTCAAGCACATCTCAAGTTTGAGGCCAGGCTTGGGAAATTAGAAAGACCCTGTCTCACAAAAGGGTTGAAGACTAGTTTAGAGGAAGAACACTTCCGGGTTTAATCTCCAGGACGGAAAAATAAAAAAAAAAAAAAAAAAAAAAAAAAAAAAAAAAAAAAAAAAAAAAAAAAAAAAGGTACCACAAAATTGAGTCGTGCAGTGATACGGATCACTTTGTTACTAAGAATAGATTTGGGTCCCTGTAGACCCAGCTGCCTTGGCTCTCACTGCTGCCTACAGGAAGAGATCTGTGGAGCCCATAGAGAAGTGCTGGAGCCACATGCTCCTAGCAGCTGTAGCTGCTGCCTCTCAGCCTCAGTACTCACACCTGTAAGTGACCAAAGCATTCTGGTTGGAGAAGAGGTCAACACACCTCTTAAAGGCAGAAAAAATAAAGTAAAATAATAAAATAAAATAAAATGAACCGTGTAAATTCCAGCCTTCAGGAATCATGGCCCAGAAAACCACAATGACTCAGCAGGAAAAGTTCTTGTTTGAAAACAGTGTTTCTAATGGAGACTCAAATTCTGCATTTGATTAAATCCACTTAAGAAGAAAACACCCTCATTTTATGCTGGCCTATTATCTTCAAATGATTAAAATGATATCATTACCACTATAAATTTTATATCTCCCTTAAAGATTACATTTTTCAAAAACCACTTAAATGACACCACACCATCATAAAAGGCAGTTTCTCTTCACACTGAAATGATATTCCCCGAGGGGTCAGATTTACATCTAATTCAATGCCATGGGAGAATTAGACTCCAGGAAAGCAAAGAGAATCCTCATAGAGTTACATAGGATGAAAATTTGGCACACGCGTTATTTTTTAGATGGAAACTGATAAACAAAATAAAAGTTGAACTATACAGAAATGAGAATCCAAGGTAACAATGCCAAAAGAGTCTTTTATTATTGTTGTTTCTAGATTTTTTTTTTCCCTCTCCCTTTTCTGCGCTATTTTGTTCAAGCTTCTCCTGTTTGCTTTTAGGGTCATCACACTGATATAGGGAAATTCCTGACCTGAAAAGTACCTGGGATGAGTTTGTGTTCTCTAAAACTGAAGAATGAATTTTACAGAACAAATGGAGGTTAAGAGAAGAATATTTATTGGGGGAAAGAAAGCTTCTGTCCAAGAGAAGGACAGAAGAGGGCTCCTGAGAAGGTTGTCCCCAGGATGTTGCCCCTTTCCAGTTCTTTTATAGTGTAAAACAGTTATAGGTAGCTGAATTAGCTAGAAATATAGGCAATCAGACAGGGCTAGGCCCCCAAGGAGACTGCATGGAAGACAACATATGTTGCAACTGTGAGAGAGATGGATACCCCTGCTGTGGACCAGACCTAAAGACTAAAGATGGAACAAATGCTTACCTTTCTAAAGATTAGCATTCATCACCCTGAGGAAGCCCAAAAGAATCACTAATCTGACTATTACCAGCTGGCTACCTGACAAAGGCCTGTCCTATATTTGTGCCACTTGTTACATGACTTGTTTCTCCATTTGGTCCTAGACTTAATCAATTTTACCTGAGCAATGGTGCTTGTAATCTCATTGGTTGATCATAGTTTTGTCCTACCTCATGCCCACCTAAGTAAGTTCCCATGTTCTCCACCTTAGACTCACATGGTTTTACACTATAAAAGTCCCTGGAAGTGATAGCTTCCTGGGGACAATTTGCTCAGGCCCCCCTCCTATCCCTCTCTTGAGTTGGAGCTTTCTTTCCCCTAATAAAGATATTCTGCTTATCACCTCCATTTGTTCCTAAAATTCATTCTTCAGTTTTAGAGAACACAAACTCATCCCAGGTACCTTCAGGTTGGGAGATCATGTTTTCTCCTATATCAAAACCATGTGGTGAGGTGGGTCTAAGGTAGAGAACACGGGAACTCAGGTGAGCATGAGGTGGGACAAAACTATGTTCAACCAATGAGATCACAAGCACCATCACTCAGGTAAAATTGATTAAATCCAGTACTAAATGAGAAAGCAAGTCACATAGCAAGTAGGCATGAATATGGGACAGGATCTCTTTCTGTTGGGGATTGGATTAGTGACTCAATTGGGCTCTTTCAAGGTGATTGACACTATTTAGAATATCAATCACTAATGTCCATCCCTAGGGAAGTATGTGGCTGCATCTGTTTACTTTTTTTTTTTTGGATTTAGCATAGGGTCTCACTACATAGATTGGATTTGTAGTAATCTTCCTGTTTTCAGCCTCCCAAGTGTTGGGATTACAGGCATAAGCCACCTCACCCAATCTCAGTTGCCTACTAAGTACATCCTGGGGGCAGGCTGGTAGCATACCAGGGATAGAACCCTGGTCCCTGTGTCTGCCTAAGCAGGTGCTTTAGTCCGCTGAGTTATCTGGCCAGCCCTTTGTTTACTTTTTTCTTGAGGTGTGGCCCAAAGGGAGAGTGTCTGTCTCTTCCAAAGTTGCAAAGTCACCTTGTCTTCCATCATGTCTCCTTGAGGACCTGACCCTGACTGCCTATAGTATTTCTATCTAATTTAGCTGCCTACCCAATACTATGAGGTGAGACAGGCATGGTGGCACATGCCTATAATCCTAGCACTTGGGAGGCTGAGGCAGGAGGACTGGTGTGAGTTCGAGACCAGCCTGGGCTACAAAAGTGAGCCCAAGGCCAGCCTGAACAGCATAGTGAGACTCTTGTCTTAAAAAGATAGAAAAGAAAACCAATACTATGAGGGCCAATAAAAATGAAAAGATAAGAATTCAAGTAACAATGAGTTGGCTCCCTTTTCTAATGAGTTTTTCTAATGGTTACCTGAATTTCGTATCGCAAGTATCCCTAACTATGAACCAAGAGATAATATTTGGGCCTGAAATTATATGTACCATGGGCTATGCTAACTACAGAAGACTGGAAGCTTAGTATCCACCCCCCTAAACTCTACAAGAACCATCACCTCAGGCACGGGCATCTTCAATTTAAAAAACAATTGAATAAGTGTGGTCTCTTGCTTATTAGACATGCAAAAGTAAACCTTTAGGTATGTGTGCTGCAAGTTAGAAGTGATGCATTCCATGTCTTTTTTTTATCCAATCATTTTTGTCCTTGATTTTTACTTCTCTCACTCTATTTTTGCTTTATTGCTATCACAAAATGTATTAGTAGCTGGGTGTGGTGGCGTATACCTGTAATCCCAGCACTTGGGAGGCTGAGGAAGGAGGATCAGTGCGAGTTCAAGACCAGCCTGGGCTACAAAAGTGAGCTCAAGGCCAGCCTGAACTGCATAGTGAGACCCTGTCTCAAAAAGATAAAAAAAAAAAAAAAAAAAAAAGATGTATTAGTACATTCTGGTTTTGATACTAACAAAGAATTAACTGTATTTCACCTACTTATTATTACTCAAATAGCTTATATGTGCTATTTCTACATTTGAAAATACAAATTGTGGATTTTTGTACAGTTTTTCTAACTGCAAAATATAATTTGCTGTTTGGTTGTATGCAGTGCTTCTATGTTACTTATTCTGGACTGCTCCTAAATTACATTTTTAAAAGATTTTTTATTACTTTTAACAAGAAATAACAATGTATAGCAATGTGACATTTTCAAAACACATTAGTAGTGCATTTCAATATTTGATATAATGAATATTGTTGTCCTCCTATTAGTTATGCAGAGCCCAGGGTGTAGGTGTTATAATTTTTCAAATCATTATTGGTGCAACCAAATTTCTTCTCATTGAACTAAGAGAAAGTAGTTGTATGCATAATCCAATGTTCAATAATCGCAATGGGTTATTGGTAAAACTAGCAATGTTAGAAGCTGTTAATTTAAGCCTTTTACAGCTGAGCATTCTAATCTAGCTTTCCATTTTATGCCTTGTGGTTAAATTTTTCTGCTGAGCGCTTAACAGCAAGTTTAAGTATGACCTGTATAGCAAAACACGTAACTTTTGTATCTCTCAAAGTCAGTCAAATCCCCTCAGGATTTACTTTGGAAACATGTACAGTGCTTTGTAGAACTGTTGCCAGTGTCAGCCATCTGGATGAGTCACAGCCATTGCTTGACCAGTTTGCTGTCTATGAAAGCCTGAGAGAATGTTTTCTCACTAAGTGACTCTCCTTTGGCCCACTATGTATCATCAGTCCCTTTTCTCTGTAACCCCATAATCTCCTTGAACAGATAATTTGGAGGACAACTGAGTTATAGACCATTATAGCACAGGTTCTCTTATGTCCTGAGTCCTCACTGACCTTGAAGGGCTAGGGCCAAAATATTGACTATCCTTGTAGTCCTTCTTTTTCTCTAATTTTTGGTCTGTAAACTTCTATTCTTAAACTGGCAGAAGAAAAGCTTAGTGATACTATTACTCCATAAAATAGGTACTTGAGCATAACATCACTGTCTTTCTGAGTATCAAATATCTTAGGCTTAAATTGGGATTGGTATTTTCTATCAGTCATTGATATTCTAAAAAATCTCTATAGAATGTGATAAAACCAGTTACACATTTTTACATATTTAGAAATCTAAACACATACAAAATTGTAGCCAGTCAATCCTGTGGCATTTTCCTAGTCTTTTACTCTCATTTAATGCCTTTTTGTTTTCTTGTAAACCAACGATTTACTTGAGAGAGAGTATAGCAGTAAACTGAAATTACATTGGAAGCAGCATACATCTAAAAGACCAGAATGACAGGCATTCCAAGCATATTTTTTACTGTTACACATTGCTATCCTCACTGTCAAAAACATTTTGGAGGTTCCTAGGACCAGTATCTAATTCATCCTGTGTATATAAGTGCATGGCTTTGCCCCTGCCATGCTTCCTATCTTTTCTGCTTGCAGTCACTTCATTGTTTAACCCTTAAGTCCTTGATTTCCATTCAGCTATGTTATGCCTCTCTATTTTTATTTCTTCTTTTGAGATTTTACACTAGGGAGACTATACAATATTTACACATGTAGGTCTGGTTTATTTCACTTATAAGTACATGTTCATTACACATCCATTTATATATGAAGTCTTCCAGTTTACCATTCTTTATAGCTGAGTAATATTCCATTGCATAAAAATACCACATCTTTTTCAACCATTCTTCAGCTGATGGGCATTTTGGTTGTTTCTACTATTTGACTATCACAAACTGTGCTGCTATAATCATAGGTGCATAGATATCACTATGATATGATGTTTTCAGTTCTTCTGGGAAAATTCCCAGCAGGGTGATAGCTGGATTGAATGGGATTTCTAGTTCTAGTTTTTTAAGGAGTCTCCACACTGTTCTCCATAATGGTTGCACCAATCTGCATTCCCACCAGCAGCGGAGAAGGGTTCCCTTTTCCCCACAGCCTCTCCAACACTTGTTGTTGGTTGATTTCTTTATGATAGCCATTCTTTCTGGAGTGAGATGGTATCTAAGTGTTGTTTCAATTTGCATTTCATGAATGGCTAGTGATGTGGAGCATTTCTTCATGTATTTATAGGCTTGTTGAATTTCTTTGTCTGAGAAGTGTGTGTTCATCTGAGATGTTCATTTTTGGATTGGGTCTTTGAATTTTGGGACTCCAATGATTTTTAGTTCTTTATAGATTCTAGATAGAAGACCTTTGTCTGAATACTTATTAGTTAAAATCTTTTTGAAAATTGTGAGTTGTCTTTTCACTCTGTTGGTAATTTCTTTTGAAGTGAAAAATCTTCTTAGCCAGAGGAGGTCCCAGTTGTCGATTCTTTCAAGTGTTAAACATGCATTTTGATTTTTGTCCATGAATTCTTTGCCTACCCCAATGTCTTCAAGATTTTCTCCTACTTTTTCTTCCAGGAGATATAATATTTCTCTTTTAATATTTAGATCTTTAATCCACTTTGACTTTAGTTTAGTGCATGGTAATAGACCTGGGTCAAGTTTTAGTTTTTGGCATGTGGAGAGCCAGTTTTTCCAGCACCATTTGTTAAAGAGGCTATCTTTCTTCCAGTAAGCATGTTTTGCCCCTTTGTTGAAAATAAGGTGGCTGAGTGCATTTGTATTTGCTTCTGTATCTTCTAGTCTATTCCATTGATCCTCAGGTCTATTTTTTTTTGCCAATAGTATGCAGATTTTATCACAGTAGATCTGTAGTATAACTTTAGGTCAGGAATTGTAATGCCTCCTGCCTCGTCTTTGTTGCCCAGGATTGTCTTTGCAATTCTAGGTCTTTTTTCGTTCCAGATAAATTTTAGGAAGGATTTCTACAGATCTGTGAGGTATTTTGATAGGAATTACATTAAATCTGTATAACAATTTAGGAAGCATGGCCATCTTCACAATGTTGGTTCTTCCTATCCAGGAACCAGGAATATCTTTCCATTTTCTGAAATCTTCTAGGATCTCTTTTTTCAGAGTACTGTAGTTTTCATTGAAAAGGTCTTTTACATCCTTAGTTAGGTTAATTCCCAAGTATTTCATTTTCTTTGGTGCTATCATAAAAGGTATTGTTTCTTTAATTTCTCTCTCAGTGTGTTTGTTGTCTGTGTAGAGGAATGCTATAGACTTTTGTGTGTTGACTTTGTAGCCTGCTATGCTACTGAACTTATGTATTAATTCTCATAGTTTCTTGGTGGAGTTTTTTGGGTCTTCCAAGTAGATTATCATGTCATCTGCAAATAATGAGAATTTAACTTCTTCTTTATCTATTCTTATTCCTTTTATTTCTCTCTCTTGTGTAATGGCTGTAGCTAATGATTCCAGAGCTATATTGAACAGGAGAGGTGAAAGAGGACATCTTGGTCTTGTACCAGATCTGAGAGTAAAAGACTTTAATTTTTCCCCATTTAGAATTATGTTAGCTGTTGGATTGTCATAGATGGCCTTTATCAGATTGAGGTAGAGGCTCTCTATTACCATTTTCTGTAGGACTCTAAACATGAACAAGTGTTGGACTTTGTCAAAGGCCTTTTCTGCATCAATTGAGACAAACATGTGATTTTTGGCTTTGGCTCTATTGATATAGTGTATCACATTTATAGATTTGCATATATTGAGCCATCCTTGCATCCCTGGTATGATTCCTACCTGGTCATGGTGTGTAATCTTCTTGATGACTTGCTGTATCTTATTGGTGAGGATTTTATTGAGGATTTTTGCATCTATGTTCATGAGAGAAACTGGCCTGTAGTTCTCTTTTTTAGTTGTATTTTTCTATGGTTTTGGTATCAGTTTAATACTTGCCTCTAGGAATGATTTTGGGAGGATTGCTTCCTTTTCAATTTCATTGAAGAGTTTGTGGAGTATTGGGATTCTGTCTTCTGTAAACTTCTTTTAGAATTAAGTGGTAAATCCATCAGGACCTGGAATTTTCTTTGTCATTAGGTTTTTTATTATATTTTGTATTTCATTGATTGTTATTGGGCTGTTGAAAGATCTTATGTCTTCCTGATTCAGTTTTGGTAATTTGTACCTGTCTAGGAACCTATCCATTTCATCTGTGTCTTCAATTCCGTAGGAGTAAAGATTCTCAATGTAGCTATTTATGATACACTGAATCTTGGCTGGGTCTGTAGCAATTTCAGCTTTTTCATTCTTTATTGCTTGAATTTTGAATCCTTTCTTTCCTCTTTTTGATGAGGTTTGCTAAGAGCTTATCAATTTTCTTTAATCTTTCAAAGAACCAGCTTTTTGATTCAATAATTCCTTGTATTGTTTTCTTTGTCTCAATTGAATTAACTTTTTTTTTTTTTTCAGAACTAGGGAGATCCAACTCAGGACCTTGCACTTGTCAGGCAGGCACTTGTGCCCCTGAGCTATTTCCCTGACCCTGAATTAATTTCTGCTCTAATCTTTATATTTTCCTCGCGTCTTTGGGCTTTTGATTTCGTTTGCTCTTCCATTTCTAGTTGGTTTAGGTGCTGCACGAGAGTATTTATTTGTTCCCGTTCTGTTTTCTTAATGTGTGAGTTCAGCACTATAAATTTCCCTCTAAGAACTGCTTTCATTGTAGCCCATAAATTCTGGTAGGTTGTGTTTGAATTTTCATTAAATTCTAGATATTGTTTAATTTCTTCTTTAATTTCATCTGTAACCCACTGGTTGCTGAGAAGAGTGTTGTTTAATTTCCATGTATTTCTGGGGTTCTTGTGGCTTCTTTTGTCATTTATTTCCCATTTCATTGCATTGTGGTCAGACAATAAGCATGGCATAATTTTTGTTTTCTAGCATATACTTAAGCACGAGCTATGCACTAATATGTGGTCTATTTCGGAAAATGTCCCATGTGCAGCTGAAAAAAAATGTGTATTCAGAAGTGGTTGGATGGAATACTCTGTATATGTTCATCAAGTCTATTTGTTCCAAGTTCTGATTCAGTTCTGTGACTTCTTCGCTAATTTTTGATCTGCTTGACCTTTCTCTTTGGGATAAAGGGGTGTTAAGGTCTCCTATTATGGTGGGTATTGAATATAAGTTTTTCATGTCCATCAAGATTTGTCTTACATAACTTGGTGCTCCTGTGTTGGGTGCATATGTATTTATGCCTGTTACCTCTTCGTCTTGAATTTTTCCCCTAACCAGTATGTAGTGGCTTTCTTTATTTTGTTTGATCAAACTTGGCTTGAAGTTTAGACTGTCTGCAAGCAGGATTGTTATCCCTGCTTTTTTTTTTTTTTTTTTTTTTTTTGGTACTGGGGCATGTAGTATGGTTTTCCATCCTCTCATTTTTAGCCTATGAGTTTCTTTATGAGTTAAGTGCATTTCTTGTACACAGCGTATTGTTGGATTTTGTTTCCTTATCCACTGTTTCAGTCTATTTCTTTTGGTTGGAGAATTGAGTCCGTTTACATTGATGATTATAATTGAAATGTATTGACTTACGATTGATATATCTTTTACTTACTACTGTTCAATGCTTTTTCTCCTGTGTTTAATTGCTTGCCCTATTTTGATGGGTCCTTTCTGTTCTCATTTGTGGAGTTCAGGTCATTTTGGTCCCTCTATAAAATACCTTTTAGTAGTCTGTGTAGTGTTGGCTTTGTCATCATGAAATTATTTAGTTGCTCCTTGTGGAATATTTCACTTCTCTCTCATACTTGAAAGAGAGTTTTTCAGGGTCCAGCAGTCTGGGCTGGAATTTGTTTTCATGGAGGACTTGAAACACTCTGCTCCATGCTCTTCTTGACTTCCTGGTTTGTGAAGAGAAATCTGCCATTATTCTGATGGGTTTTCCTTTAAACGTGATTCGTTTCTTTTCTCTAGCAGCTTTTAGTATATTATTCTTCTGCTGGATTTCTGGGATGTTGATTTTTATGTCTGGATGTGTTTTTAGTCAGGTTGATGTTATTTGAAGTTCTATATGCTTCAGTTTCCTGAATGACTGATTGTTTTCTCACATTTGGGAAGTTTTTTGCTATTACTTCTGCCCATATTCTTTTTATATCCTTTGTATAGACTCCTTTTTTGTTGATTCCTATTAGTCTGACATTCATTTTTGCATCATCTTGCAGGTGTTGAATTATTTTTTCCTGCATCCTAGTTGTTTTAAGAGATCCTTTCATACCTTTTCACTAGCTGTGACTGTGTCTTCAAGATCTGAGACTCTATCTTCACTTTCTTTCATATGGTTTTGCCAGCTTGTGACTGAGATTTTATTTTCTTGTATATCTCTTTGAAAGTGTTTCATGTGATCTATTTTTTCCCTATACTGCTCAATAAGGGAATCCATCATGCTTCTATTCTCCTCTAATTTTTTATCAATGTCTTCTTAGTAGCATTTAAGTTTTTTGTTATAGCTATCCTTTCTTTCTCTACTTCAGGGATTATTCCTGCTCTGATTTCCTCTCTACCTTTCTGTAGTTGTTCCTCTACTTTAGATTAGAGATGTCTTTTTTTACTTCAGAGGTTATTTCTGGTCTGACTTCCTCTATGCATTTCTGCAGTTGTTTTTCCACTTCAGATTCTATTCATTCATGCATTTCTGTTTTTATGTCAGATGTTATCTTTGATCTGAGTTCCTCTATACATTTCTCCACTTGTTTATCTACCTCAGATGCTACCAATTCAGAGATTTCGGCTGCCTGATTTTCATTTTCTACAATGGTATTGTCTCCTGTATTTGTTCCGGGTGGACTCTGGACCTGAGATTACATCTTGCTCCTTCTCTTTATCATTTTGTATGAACTCTGCACTTTGATGATGTTATACTGTTAGCGCCTATTGAAATTTGAGTCTGGATTCACCAGTCTTGATCCTTTTCAGATGTGCCTGGCTGGGTCTGGCTGGGTCTGATTGTTGTGCTCGGCTTCTTCCTGCTACAACTGGGTGCAGGCCAGGATGGTCAGCATGAGCAGGGGGATTAGGAGTTCTGGTGGCTGGCAGCGCTGGGGTGCAAGCTGGAGGGTAAGTCCTACCTGGGCACAGGCCTGGGTCTGTCAGCTTGGGTGGGCGGGGCCTGGATTCTGATGGCTGGCTCCAGAGCGCATGCAGAGGGATGCAGAGAGGTCCTAGGCCCTAAATTACTTTTTAATTGACATTATTTGGATAAAATTCAATTCCACAAACTTCAGCCATCTCACAGAACTTGGAAGATATTATTTTATGCCTGTATTAGTTATATTTTGAGATATTCATAAAATGCCAATTGCTCATAGTAGGAGTATAAGGCTAACTAATCCCATGAAGTCTATAAACTATAACAAAAGAAATTTTTATGATTAATTATGGAAGTCCTACTGACATGTCCAACATAACAAATCCACTGTTTGTTGTATTATTCAAGAGATTGAAATATCAACTATTATACTTATTATACTTAAGTATTAAATATTATGATTTTTTGAATATAGATAAGACAACAGTTTTACACTTTGTTAATTCTTTGAAATAACAGTAATGAGCACATTGCAGGTATATAATAAATTTCTTAAGTTACATTGAAATCTACAAGAGGCGGGCATTTTGGCGGGAAGAGCTGGGCGGGCCGGACAATGGGAGCGTCCGCCTCTTGAGCCAATAAAGCTGCACTGGTTTTGAATCACGGGGCGCGTTTCCCGCCGCCGGGATCAGGGGTCGGGGTTCGGGTCGCGGGGCGGAGGGAAGAGCGGGCGGGCGGGAGGCGCCGGCGCCAGACGCGGAGGAAAGGAGCAAAGAGTAGCCACCTAGAGGCCGCGGAGTCAGCAACGACCGAGCTAGCCGAGCCGCTGCCGCCGCGCCCCCATGGCGGCCGCCAAGGATACTCCTGAGGACCATGATACCTCCACTGAGAATGCAGACGAATCCAACCATGACCCCCAGTTTGAACCAATAGTTTCTCTTCCTGAGCAAGAAATTAAAACGTTAGAGGAAGATGAGGAGGAACTTTTTAAAATGCGAGCAAAGTTGTTCGGATTTGCTTCAGAGAATGATAGTCCAGAATGGAAGGAACGAGGCACCGGTGATGTCAAGCTCCTGAAGCATAAGGATAAGGGGACCATCCGCCTCCTCATGAGGAGGGACAAGACCCTGAAAATCTGCGCCAACCATTACATCACGCCTATGATGGAGCTAAAGCCAAATGCTGGCAGTGACCGAGCCTGGGTCTGGAATACCCATGCTGACTTCGCCGATGAATATCCCAAGCCGGAGCTGCTTGCCCTCCGCTTCCTAAATGCTGAGAATGCACAAAAATTTAAAACAAAGTTTGAGGAATGCAGAAAAGAAATTGAAGAGAGAGAAAAGAAAGGACTGGGCAAAAATGATAATGCGGAAAAAGTAGCTGAAAAGCTAGAAGCTCTCTCTGTGAAGGAGGAGAACAAGGACCCTGAACAGGAAGCTGAAGAGAAGTCAGAGAAGCAATGAATTCTCTTAACTTCTCTCCTTTTCCTTTCTTTTTCTTTTTTAAAAATTTTCCCTCCCCTTTTTTTTGTTTTAATTCTGTTTTGTTTCTACAAGGGACTTTATATAAAAAACTGAATTCCAACATTCAGGTCATTTTTTGTTTTTGTTTTTCTGAGTTTTTACCCTATTGAAGATGACTTCAGAAAATCCATTCCCCAGGCATGAAAATGTGCTGTGCTAACTTTCTT
>PVKN010033144.1:0-12123 GCA_004027915.1 Capromys pilorides
AAGGTTTTAAAAATAATACAAAATTTTAAATAATCAAAATGTTGATAATGGTATCAAAAATAATACACAGAGAAGGACTGCATTCAAAAGGCTCATACACTGAAAACTATAAATTATTCCTGAGATAAGTTAGAAAAGACATATACACTGAGAACGACATCATATTTAAGGAGGAAAACCCAATGATATTAATTTCCAATTTCTCTTCAGATTAATCTATGGGTTTACTGTAAGTTCAGTAAACACCTCTCAGTGTTAAGGTAAAAATGGACAAACTGTTTCTAAAACTGACATGAACCAGGGCATGGTGGTGACCGTCTGTAATCTCAGCTATTTGGCGAGGCTGGGGCAGAGTGGCAAGCCTGAGGACAGAGTGGGAAGCTCAGTAACTGTGGAACACCTGGGCTCTTCTAAGTTATTTCAAAATGGGTTGGGACTATACCTCAGTGTGAAGGCTCTAAGTTTAAAATTAATTCATTCATTCATTCATTCACATAAAATAGAAAAGCCATATACAGGTGAAAATAGTATTGGAAGAATCAAAGTCGCAGGCTTTCAACTACATTTTTAAAGGTTTATTGTAGAGCTGCAAATATCAAGACAATATGGTATTAATGTAAACTTACAGATCAATTGAATGGAATAGAAATGGAATGACCCACACCTGACTGATGGAGTTTTGACAAAGGTTTCAGAGTTGTTCAACGGTCAATAAATCATCGCTGAAACAACCATAGAGTCACATGAACAACATAAAGCTCTTATAGAGCCTCCGGGTCTTTTGTTATACACTACAACTTGTTTATATAGTGCTATGACTTTTGCTGATTCTACTGTGTAGTGTGGTACTGTAATTTTACATTTTGTTGTACATTACAGTACTGTATGTAAGAGTTGTGCATATAAAACCAAAGTCATCAAAGGAGTTTCCTCCGACCATTTCCTTGTTCCGAATATCATAATGTACATACTATATACAAGTTCTCATTTAATAACCAACTCAGTTAGCAGCCTAACTGCAGGAATGGTGCTTGGTCATTAGATGAAGTAAGTCTGTCTTACTCATGGGAATGCAACCAACGTGGAAAAACAGGCGGTTTCTTAAAAATGATAATATCCATTTGCCACTGTACTACCCAGCAGTTACACTCCTAAGTACTTACCCAAGATAAATAAAAGATATGTCAACACAGAATCTCATCTTTAAGTGTTCATTGTAGCTTTGTTCCAAATGACTCAAACTTGAAATCATTTAAATATTTACTGCTGAAGAACAGATAAACTATTAATGGTACATCCATTCAGTGAAATACTACTCTACAGCAACAAGAAACACCATTCAGTGAAATACTACTCTACAGCAACAAGAAACAAACTCACCAAACCTGCACCAAAATGCCTACATCTTAAAAGCATTATGTTAAGTTTTAAAAGGCAGACATAAAACAACACATCCTGTGTGATTCTACTTATTTTCAATGAAGGCAAAATTATACTGACAGAGATTTGTGACTGTCATGGACAGTATGGCTGGAAAGGAAAACTGGGGAGAGAAATGTTCTACATCCTCACTGCCGTGGTAGTTCACACATTGTGTACGTTTTTCAAAACTCAACAAAGCGTTGTACACTGAAAGCAAGTTACTTATCTTGCTGCGAAGTATATCTCAATAAGATGATTTCTTTTGAAAAGTATTTAATGTTAAGGGAACTAAGAAAGGGACTTAAGCCAAGGATCTCCTGGAACATCTGTCTGAACAGATGTTTACTGTGAAGGGGACTGGGGGTTGGTGTTAGGGAGAGCTGCTTGGGCAGAGGGCAGGCTGTAGTCAGCTTCAGGCAGGGAAATGAATGCTGGGATTTTCCAGATGAGCTGGGTTTGATCTTGGCTCTTTTCTTAAAAATGACACGCATGTTGGCAAGCTCCTTGGCTTTCCTGAGCTTTGAATTTTGTATCCTTGCCTGTATAATGGGTGTTGAATCCACACTGCCCAACTCACAGGCTGTCATGCCAATCATACAAGTTAAGAAGGGGCGAAAAAACTCTGCAAACTTCAAAGTGCTGCGCACATGCAAAAAGGGAAATGGGGGCCAGTGTGGAAAATAGCAAGAAGAGTTTAGGTTCTAAGTGAATGTACATACTTTAAAAATCCCTGCACATATAGAACAGAAAGGGAAAAGAGAGTCTCCTATCTTCCCACTGAGTATTTCTACCACTTATCTTGAAGATTCAGTGAGTTTGTTTAGATTTAAAGATATGCTGCTTGCAACCCTCCAGATGAAAGAGCAAAAAGGCTCCCATGGATGGAGGCCCTTATGGGCCAAACTAGATAATGTCATTATTCTATAAACAGGTGATAACAGCAGAGCCAGCCTCATCTCAAACTAATCCAGTTCTAATCCCTTCAAGGGTCTGGAAAGATGTCAGCGAATAAAAGGCCACTGCCACTTAGCAAGCTGTATCTCCTGAGTGGATTTGTCACCCTTCAAGCCAAGCATCTGTCTAGTTGTCCAGACATGACAGGCACAGCAATGAGGGGTGGGGTGGGAGGGAGGACTCACTCTCCCATCACATGCCTGGGAGCTGGAGAAGTTTCGCATTTCCTCCCCTTGGACTGGAACCTGACAGAAGAGAGCTGCCAATATCCCCTTAACAATCACAACCGCTACAGCAACTGCTGAGCCCCCATCGTTTTCTCCTATATATAGTTGTTTCAGGAATGAATACATCAGGATTAACCTTCAAGGTCACAGAGTGGATCAAAGGCACAGCCAGATTCCACTCTGGCAGTCTGACCTTGGAGTTTTCACAGCCACTGGCCTCCGAGAAGCAGAGACCATGTCTGCCACCTCCTTCATTCCAGGAGCCCACAGGCTCACAGGTTTGTTTCTTTGAACTGCCCTTCCTAAATGGGGAATCCCCACCTGAATGGGGATTAATAGGGCATGCAGGGGTTTAGTGTCATAGTGCATGCCAAGTGTCCAGAAAGGTGTACGGCTTTTACTAAGTCACTCAAAGAATGTCAGGTCCTATTCTCTTTCATAAGTACCTCCAAGAGGCAATTCTCAGCTCTGGGGAAAGAATGTGGGTACGGCTCTCTGAAAATGTGCAAGCCAAGGCCACGTAGCTGCAGCTGCCCTTCTTGCTGAGAGGACAAGGCAAGCACCACCACAAGTGGAGCCTGTGAACATGAAACTCAGCCTCCCCAACCACAGGGTCTAGAGGTCTTCACTGTACCCCAAATCCTAGCACAGTGAGTAGTTGCTTTGCTTGAATATGGTTTGTCCCTACTAAAACTCACATCTAGTCTTGGTCTCTAGTGTAATCGTGTTAAGAGGTGATGGAATCTTCCAGAATCATGTGGGATTAAGAGGGTTTTGCCTTCACAAGGAGATTAATGAAGTTCTGGAAATGGATTGGTTATCACTGCGGTGGTGTATACAAACCAGATCAGTTCTTATTTCCTTTGCATGCACCTGCCTTCTCCCTCCTCTGCTTTTTTGCTATATATGGAGCAGCACTTGATCTTTCTCTGAAGCCAAACAAAACAGACGCTAGCACCATGCATGAGAGCCTCCGAAGTGTCGAGATAAATAAACTTCTTTTCTGTATTAACTACTCCACCTCTGGTATTTTGTTATAGCAACAGAAAATGGATTAAGACAACAGACTACAGTCATTGGTACTGATGGATTGCCCGCTGCATCTGAGTAAGGAGTCACTTTTACGGTATCAAGTGTAGCAAGAATGGGTTGCCTGGGAAACCTGGGGATCTGAATTCTGATATGAAATTTACCCTGGGGCCTTTTAGAATAACACCCTTCAAACCTCAATTCTCCAGGCTCTATGTGGGGAAGGTACTTCCCCAGAAGTGTTTGCTTAGTGGCAAGTGGTGAGCACCCCCGGGATAAAGGTCATGCTTGCTTTGTCCTCTCTTGACAAATTCACCAGCACACAGAACAGAGACAGAGTGACCAGGTCTCTGGGAGGCATGGTGTCATGGGAAGAGATGGAGACCAGATCCTCCCATCCCAACCCACAGTCCCTGGCCTCGGTCTAGTCCTCTTCTTGCTCTGCTCCACCATACTCTCCACCAATTTCCATGTCTGCAGTTATGTTCAGTAACTACAAGATGAACACCATCTCAATTAACAGGCTACCTACAGGGCGTCTCCAAGCCAACTATTCCAGCACAATTGTCCACACTGTCATTAGGGCCTAATCAACTAATGATGGCTGAAAATGAGGGAGGCCAATCCTAATAAATTCAAAGGCAAGTCATTTTTCTCTTTTAATGCCCCTCTCCCTCCTTTTCCTTCTTCCCCCGGCACAATGCAGTAAATTAATGTCACCGTGGTTATTACAGTACCGCTGCTATGGCAAGTATTCAAGCAGTGATCCTGGAATATTTTACCTCAGCATTTATTTGTCCATAAAATAAAACAGGATTTATGACATGACTCTCCAGTTTGAGGGCTGCATGGACAGCAGCTGGGGCACATCTTATCTCCTCCACAGGTAAAGATATAGGGATGCTCTTGGGGAGCAAAAGTGGCCAGTGTCAAGGGGTCCGCACTAAGTGTCCAAGGCCAGGAAGGGGAGAACTCCATGGGACCCACAGGCAGTGCCTGCTGGAGAAGACCTCAGCTAAAAGGGCAGGATGACTTTGAGGTCTGAGATTTAGGTGCATGAGGAGGAAGCTGCCTTTTGAAGGAAGAACACAGGCAAATGCCTCCTCTCCCACTTTCGTTTCCTTCCCCACAGGCACTCCAAGAGCCAGAACTGTGACCAGGTGCACCTGTCAGATACCAGGCCTCTCTTGACTGCTGAGACCTATGACTGTCTCCATTGTCTTCTGTGACCTGCATGGAGAATGGGGCACCAGCTTCGGCAACTGTGTCAATGTGGGGCAAAACTGGCCAAAACCAAATCCAGAAGCAACACTCATTAACATACGGAGCCTGTATAAAACTCTTCATGGGAAGGGAAAGAGGCTCCACCTTTGAGGATGCACTTGGAAATTATAATTCATTGATTTGGAAGCCAATCATTTTGTATTTTGACTGCTGGCGTAGGAATATTCATATTTTCCACCGCATTTAAATTTCCCTGTGCCATTAAAATCTCTGAGCTCTATAATTAGGCCTCTCCTGATAGATATGGATGAGGTCTCTGTTCCAGGGAGTGCGAGGAAGAGTCTCTGGGAGGATGCATGGGTTTGCAGGAGGGCTTCTCTGATCACCTCCTGACCCATCTCCAGTAGGAAGCTCCTCATCAGCCCACCTTCTATCTGGACCCAGACCAGGGTCTCCACAGCTGTAGCTGCAGCCACTGGCTGGTGCCCTTTTCCCCTCTCCCTCCCCCCATGCTTGGGGCTGCACAGCCACTAAAATGTTTACTCGCTTAAAGATAATTTGCATTCTGAAAGCCATATCCCGACTCAGAGAATATTTATGAAATAAAATCCTGCTGGTTGCAGCAACCAAAACAGATGTGGCTTGCTCCAGCACTATGTGTATATGAAGCCATTCCTACAAAAAAAGAAAGAAAGAAAGAAAGAAAGAAAGAAAGAAAGAAAGAAAGAAAGAAATCTTCTCCAGAGTAGCTATCATTTTAGGAAGTGAAATATAACACAGAAACCATTCTGATGTCCTTGGAAATGGCTCCTGGAGCTGGCAGGGAGCTTCCAGCTTGACCTTGTGGGGTCCCATGTACACCAGTTCTTGTCACTTTCATTGAATGTGTTCCACAAAGCTCAAAAGTCACCCAGACCCATATCCTGGCCCACATCCTCACCACCCAAAGTTCTGCTGAGATCAACCGAAATATGAGGCAATGAAAATGGAAAACCAATAAGGCATGGGGGAGGGGATAAAGAATTGCCTAGAACAAATTCTGTATGCAATTACTCGCGTTTTTGCTAACTACTGTATAAACAACACTTTTAACAAGGCAAATTGGAATCCTGAAGACAATTCTGCTTAGGGATATAACTTCAATTTATTATATGAGGATAACTGAAAACTTTGTTTCTGCTGTGCCGCAGTCAATTTCCATGGCGCGCACATTTCGAATGTGTGATTAATCATAAGAGTGCTGGGATTGCCAATAAATACCCAAACTCTCAAACTCTAACAACTTGCTCATTTTGTGCGGTCATTCCAAACAGCTAAACAGCCGGAGCCCGTCAACACGGCCCAGGATCAATGCTCTGAGGTCTCTGCACAAGATTGATTTTGCTCTCTGAGGATTTCATTGTGCTCATCCACAAAAATTCTTGGCTCCCTAAACAATCAGATCCCCAGACTTAGCTTTAGAGTAACATCACAGTTGTAGGAGCAATTTCCAATTTCTGGCAGTGTCAGGATTCCCCAGTGGGTCTCCACATTGAAGAGACGCCCACCATTCAGTAGTCAAAAGGAGGACACTTCAACTCAAATCTGACCAATCAGGATAAAAACAGAAAAGAGAGGGAACACTCAGTAGGCCCAGGTGGTTCAGATGATTTAAATGAAGATAGTTTTTCTACTTCCCAGTACTGGGGATTGAACCCAGGACCTTTGCTCTGAGATATATCCCCAGCACTTTCTATTTTTCATTTTGAGACAGGGTCTCTCTAAGTTGCTAAGTTGCCCAAGCAAGGCTCAAACTTGTGATCCTCCTTCCTCAATTTCCCAGAGTGCTGGAATTATGGCCGTGTGTTGTTGCACCTCGTCGCATTATTTTAGAATGAAGAGATTTGAGCAAAGGAAAGCAAAATGCTCTTTTAATTTAAACCTCTCTCTTATGCAATTTCATCATAGCGGGGCCCCTACTTTTTCTTTCTTTTTCGTAATGTGGGGGATGGAATTCTTGCACATGCTAGGCAAGTGCATTGTACCACTGAGCCTCACCCTTGCTCCTTTTCTGACTTTTGATCAATTCTTCTCATGCAGTGTCTCATGAACAGCTCATATAGGAGAGCGTGTAGTAGCAGGTAGAAGTATTAGCGAGAATGGTTAGGTGCTACTAAACACACACACAATCTTATTGATACGCTAAAGACAAGGCTACCTAATAATTAGGATTAAGATGAACGAATACATTGCCAAGTCAGACATATCCCAAGAAAAGTAAAAAAGGAAACAAACAAACAGGTGTTTCCACCTAGTGTCTGGAAGAGCTTTAATGTGTTTGCCTTACCCGCTAATTAGTCAAATCTTGCTGAGGGGCCCAAGCCATTTGCCACTCAGCATAAAAAGCCCACTTTGAAAGAACCCCTTGTTTGGAGGGGGAAATCTCCCCACTCAGAGAGGAGAGCACCTCAAATGCCTATCAAGCCCTCACCCTCTGATTAGGGCAGCTTGTAAAGAGGCCTTAATTACCTAAACCTCAAGCCGGATTCCATAAACATCAGAGAAGCGCTGAATGCCAAACACCTTTCTAAGGGGGAGAAAAATAATAAGGTGAGATCACTTCATTCTCACTGCAGCCTAAAAATAAATGGAAGGGGTTTCTTCCAGCTTCAGGGAGTGCATATGGATTTCTTGCTGACATTCGATTCTCTGAACTGAATGTCACACTCGCTGAGAACAGTTAAAAAAAATAATAATGCTAGACTGTTATCGTTATTAGAAGGGCAAGAAGAATGAAATATCATGATTATCATTAGGAAACCCTGTAAAACATATTTGTACATTATCTTGGGGCAAATACAAGTGTCATGTGTTACCAATTGTTAGGCAAAGAACGTGATAATATATTGCTCCCCTCCGGCCCTCTGTGCAGCTCCATGCAGGGCAGAAATGATGTGCACAGTACGGGCAAGCAGCCAAGATGTGCTAGGGTGGCACAGGGGTGCAGAGGGCCACCCCAGGGCTGGTACACAGGGGACAGTTGGGACAGATGGAGCAGCAGTCAAGGAAGGAGGTGCCAGGCTGCCCATCCGGGCTATTGGCCCAGGCCTCAGAGGTGGGAAGGGTCACCACTGCCTCCTCTGGGCAGGGGTTGGACAGGGCCAGGGAGCTGTCATGGCCACGTTGCCATGGTACAGGGTTGCACTGCGGAGGCCTCAGTTTGCAAGGAAAAGATTGACGGATTCTCTTGATGGTGATATATATCAGAAAAGGTGTCGAAGTGGATTTGGTGTGAAGAAATGGTCAAGAGGTTCTTTTTTTTTTTTTTCCTGTGCTTAGGGCAGGGCTTATAGGGTCTACAGGGTCTATAGGGTCTACAGGGTCTCGCCATGTAGATCGGATTCCTAGTGATTCTCCTGTTTTCAGCCTCCCAAACACTGGGATTACAGGCGTGCACCACCATGCCCAGTCTCAATTGTTTCTGCATGACCTGTGGGTGGGGCCAGCACAGCCGGGGATCGAACCCCTGCCACTGCACTCTGCCTAAGCAGGCACTTTAGTTCGCTGAGCTATCAGGCTGGCCCAAGGAATCTCACCATCTAAGGGAAGCCCCCTTCCCACTCTCTGAGCTGTCTCACTTGACCTCTGCAAATTAAAGACTTTTTCTGTTTTATTTTGCTTTGTTTTAGGGTAAAAAAATCCTTCCCAAAATTGTGTTAAAATAGAAATACACCATATATGTCAGTGTCGCTGGCCCAGGATCTCCTTTCAGATTCATCCTGTAAGCCCTAAAGGTGCACGGCCCTAAAGTTCAACAGCTTTGCTCTAACGGGTGCTTTCTGGCTGCAGCTTTCCAGGTCTCCCTCAGCTCTGGAGGGAGCATCTGCTCAACGGGCTGCAGGGAGCACCTGGCGGGGAGGGGGGCACTCGCAATCCAGGGCTCAGCAGAGGCCCCAGCTGTGTGCCCACAGAGCAGCCCGTGTGGGTAGGGAAGCCCAGGATACTGTTCTGCACTGCCACAAAGAAAGGACACTTTCCTAGAGCCAAAGAAAGCACTCTGTTTTTAAGAAGAAAAAGATCTGTCCTCAGTCCTGAGTCCCTTGTATGCTGCCTAGGCTTCTTGGCCTGCTCTCTGTCTCTCTCTGTGTGTCTCTGTCTCTCTCTGTCCGTCTCTCTCTCTGTATCTTTCTTTTTTCTCTATTTTTCTCTGTCTTTCTCTATTTTCTCTCTGTTTCTCTTTCATTTTCTTTTTCTCTTTCTCTCCCTCTGTGTGTGTCTCTTTGTCTCTGTCACTGTCTCTCTGTCTCTCTTTCTGTCTCTGTGTTTCTGTTGGTTACTCTCTGTATGTCTCTCTGTGTGTCTCTGTCTCTCTCTCTGTGTCTCTGTCTTTCTTCTTTCTCTATTTCTCTTTCTTTTTTTTTCTCTCTGTGCATCTGTCTGTCTTTCATTTTCTTTGTTTCTCTTTCTCTTTTCTCTGTCTCTGTGTGTGTCTCACCCTGTCTCTGTCATTGTCTCTCTGTCTCTCTGTCTCTTTTTCTGTCTCTGTGTGTCTCTTGGTTACTCTCTGTATGTCTCTCTGTATCTGTGACATCTCCATCTCTCTCTCTCTCTCTCTCTCTGTCTGTCTGTCTGTCTCTTTCTTTCCCTACAAGCAGTGGCTGCAGAAGCTGCACATATCTCTGCCCCCAGCCACACCAGTGCTCCTGGGCCAGGAGGAGGGCTCATCCGAGCCCTTTATCTTTGCAGAGTGGGGCTTACTTCAGGCTGGTTATGTGCTCTGTTCCTGCTGAGGGATTAGAAAGAAGGCAGCCTGAGCCTCAGAGGCCCATCCTTTGTCCCCGAGGGACTTTGCTGTAGCCCTGCCCTGCTCAGACAGGGACAGTCTGATCAGAAACACTCAGGCCTGCTACTTCTTTCCACAGGGTTGTGCTTTGTAAGTGAGCCTTTTGTCCCCAGAGGAATGCTACACAAATGGTGGCATTTCAGGCAACTTGGCTGGGAATAGGGGAAGGTATTCCAGGACAGAAAGGCCTTCAGTTTATGCTGAGTCAGAGACATCTAAATATATTAAAGCCAGCTGCTACTATTTCTATTATGGAAAACCAGAACCCTACAGTAACTCTAAGGTTGTTACCTAGCCTTCTTCTGGGTAGACTGAGGCCCAGGAGTGGTACGGGAAGGGCTGGGGAAAGGGAGCTTACGGCACCAGAGGCAGAGCATCACATTGCACTCTGGTGCCCCCTGAGAAGCATCTTTCCTGTGGCCTTCCCTCGCTGCCTGTGGGCTTGCCGTTTTCCCTTTCTTCAGCATAGAAGCACCTCATTGTCTGAAACCATTTCTCAAAATAAAGTTCGTTGGGAGCGTGCTGCAGGCCCAGGAACTCTGCCCGCTGCCAGCCTTCCTGAGTGGCCATCTGCATTTCCGTGGAACCCCAGGGGGCCTATGCTGACGTGTGGACGCGCACTGGTCTCACGTTTCTCCTTTGCCTTTACTTCCAGGATGCTCAGACCACGTCTCACGCTAGGAGCTGGCTCATCCCAGTACCTTTAGATTTTTCTCTTCTGGTTTTCTCGCTAATTTTTCACTCTGTTGGTGTTTATTTTCCTAAATGGCTACCAGCACGGGGATAGGACGTGAAGAAGTGACGAGGGGGCACATGCTGGCAGTCTAGACATTGTCGAGTCTCTCTCTTCCTGAAGCCATGGGCCCTGTACCCCCACGCAGACTCCAGAATCCCCTCATATACCCTACTGATTCCCGTGGGCTCCCGGTGCCCACAGCCACCGCATCCTCCAGGGACCCCCAGCGCCCTCTGTCTGTGAAGCCCCCCTTGAACAAGCCGCTCTTTCCAAGGCGGACACGCGTTCCTTCCTGTGCTGGCAAGCGCCCCCTTGCTCTCTTTGTGCCTTCGGCACCGCCTCCACAGATTTGCCCACGCGTTCAGGGTGGAAGGCTAAGCTGCCGAACACACGTGAGGACATCAATGTGAGGTGTTATGTTTAAGTGTCTTGTGATTTATTAAGTTGTAGCTCTTTTTTTTTTTTTTTTTTTTTTTTTTTTTTTTTTTTTTTTTTTTTTTTTTTTTTTTTTTTTTTTCCTTTTTGTATTTTAGGGAAGGGTCTACAGGGTGTTCAGGGTCTCACTACTAGATCAGACTTTATCAACCTGTTTACAGCCTCCCAAGAGCTGGGATTACAGGTATGCTCCACCCTGCCCAGTCTTGTTGTGCTTTATTAAGATTTATGACCCAGAACTACAACTCAAGTAAGGCAGTAGATGATTATGCTAGGCCGAAGCCTGGACTATTTAAGACAACCTTTCATTTTTTTAAAAAAAAAAAAAAAAAATCTTAAAACAGTGCCTTCTATCGGAAAGTGGTGGAACTGCAGGCATCTGTATTAGAACTGAGAAACGTCTTTCAAGTTACTACCCGCAACAATGCCTCCGGTCTTTCATAAATATATGTAAATCATACATATGACGAAACTTCATATAAAGAGCTCCTGGAAAGTCGAGAAAAACATGTCACCTCTGAGCGCCCAGCACACTTTCCAAACCTCCCTCTCCCGTCTTTCTTTGCTAGACTCACTTCTGCCCAACTTGAACCTCAGGCTGGTGTCCGTCACCCTTACCGTCTTCGACCACACCCAGAAACCACTGCTACTCTATTTTGCTTAATATTTTTATTTAATTTATAGTCATCCTTTTTTACTTAAATAGATTTAATTTTTAAAAGAAGCTTTATATCATTACCATGAATAAAAAAAAAAAACTAATAGCACTTACCATAAATATGAAATAACCACACAAAGAAAAACTTTTAATGGAAACAAAACCATGTAATTAAATTCCAGCTCAATATGAAGGCTTGGTGAAGCCCGAGTTCGCTCTCTCTGTTAAAAGGGGAGGCCAGACAGAGCCTACTGCCCTGCAAGTGGGTGGGAGCCCAAGGCAGCCTCCTCCCAGCCTCCCGGAGGACCAAGAGTGCCCAGCAAAACCCGTTCCTGTGTCCCCAACCTGGCCAGATGCCACTGATACCAACTGGCATTGCCACAGTGCTCCTGGGCTCCTGTGCACATTCTGGAGCTGCTTCTCCTGGGGTCAAGAATGATGATAAATAAAAGACTAAACTAAAGAGAAGATGGTAGAAAACAAAAGGGTGGATGGAGATGGGGAGATGGACAAAGGGATCACAGCAGGAAGGGCAGGGTCCTGCAGACATGCAGAGACTGAAAGGACCAAGATGTACTGCATACGTGTACCAATCCCCCCTCCACAAATACAACTA
>PVKN010033145.1:0-12099 GCA_004027915.1 Capromys pilorides
ACTAAGAGAAAGTAGCTATATATCTATCCTAATTATTTTGCATATATATATAATTTTTAAAAATAGCGAAAAGAAAAAAATGGACTGTTTTCTCTCTTTGTGGGTCACTGTATGAGTCTGGAACCTAAGGCTTCTCTCAAGAGATCTCTTCTAACTCTCTCCCTTTTTTTTTTTTTGCGGTACTGGGGATTGAACTCAGGACCTTGCGCTGGCCAGGCAAGCACTTATTCTACAGAGCTATCTCTCTGGCTCTCCTTTTTTTTTATAGTTGGAGGGGAGGTGACTAGTTCAAGGTCACAGAGCGATTTAGTAGCAAGGCTAAGTCTATAGCTAAGGACACCAAGGGCCAGGGCAGTTTCGGTGCCTCACACTACCTCAGTTTGGGCGGTGGCTCGCCCATGACCTCCCCAGGTGTCTCCAACACTATTAGCACTCAGCCTGTGTTGCCTTCAGCACATTCCTAAGGGCTAGGAAGTGAGAATGGGAGGGACTGTCCCTAGGGTCTGGGCTTCCCAGGGGCCAGACTTGGTCTTGGGGCTGCAGCTGCTACAGGTAGTGAGGGGCTGGGGAGGGGGGAGGCAAGGGGAGAAGCAGAGGGCCCAGTTGGTAGATGAAAGAAATCTTCTACCAGTTGTCTCTCCAGCTGTCCCTGGCTTCAGCCCTGACCCTGAGCTACTGAATGAGGATCAGGAGAGGGGGCAATGGGCATCACCCATGCAAGAGGAAGTCTCAGACTCCCAGAGGCCTAGGGCAGGCACTAGGAATCTGGTGAGGAAGGAGCCTATTTTCTTTGGGCTCCTGAAGTACTACTTCTCAGCCCCCAGGTTTTGCTGTTTTAGCTGTACCTTCTGTCCCTTTCCAACAGAATGCAGACTGGGAAAGCAGTAGTTTAGAGAAGTAACATGAGGAGGTCCCCTCAGATGAGAGCATCCTCAAAGACCCCCATCCCCACCAACCCAGTGGTCCTACCAAGGGGCACAGCCCCTTTATAATCCAGGTGCACAATTCTCATGAAAGTCCCAGGACAGTCTCAAGACACATGAATCATCAGGTTATGTCTCATATAATCTATAGCATTCCAGGTACAGGCTGCAGGAAAGAGTATTGATCAAGCGTTAACAGGCCCAGGCAGGAGAGCAGAGCACCACCGGTCCCACAGCAGAATCTCCAGGCGCAGGAATGAGTCCTCGTTGCCTCTCCTCACCTTACCCCCTCCAGATTTTCAACTTGTCCCTATCCTAGAGAAATGAGGGTCAATGACAGGAGTACCCAACTGAAGTCGGTAACACACACACCTGTAATGCCAGCACTAGGAATCCTCAGGCGAGAGGATCATGAGTTTGCGGCCAGACTAAACAACATGGTGAGATGGACCGTCTCACCAAAGCCAGAGAAGACAGGGAAAGAAAGTATCCAAAGAGCAGTCAGAAGGCCCATGGTGTTCAGCTCTTGGTAGGAGCCTGCATCTATCTCCCTGACTGTCCGCACCAGAGCCGAAAAAGACAGGCAATCCAGGAAGTCGTCAAGCACAAGGGCCCAATGGGGGGAAGAGGCGCTTCTCCTTTGTGGCTCTGGGATCTCCCCATTTCTGACTCAGCCTTCCTCCCCCAGTTCCTCAAGGGAAGGCAGAGGCCTTGGCATGCTGCTGCAGCCCCAGCTATCGCTCCAGATCACTCTGCACTCTTAATTACTTGTGCAGAGTGTCCAGAGCCCTGCGTCCAGACACTACCACAGGGTCTAAGGAAGGAGGCAGGAAAGAGGCCCAGGACGCTATGGGGAGAGGGCACAAGATTCAGACATTCAAGCCCCATCCCTCTCCTGCTATCTGCTATCTGGGCTGGGGATATAGCTTAGCAGAACAGTGCTTGCCCAGCAAGCATGAGGTCCTGAGTTCGATTCCTTACACTTACACACACACACACACACACACTCTCTCACACACACACACACACACACACAGGAGATGTCTGCTATCTCCTCTGTTTCCTGCTATCGCTTGTAAAGCTACCCTGGGCTGGCAGGAGGGGCAGGAGGGGGGTGGCATCTGAGTCATCCACCCAGCTATCTTGCCTGGGGTGGGGCCCAGATACCAAGCTTGAACCCCAAATGCCTTTACCCATGCTTGCAACCTTCTCATTAGAGCCTAAAACCCAGACCAACAAGAGAACTCCTGGGTGTGGTCAAGATATCCAGGCTGGGCCAAGAATCGTCCGGGATTCTACAGACAGCTTTGTACCCAAGTCCACTCCTGGCCCTGAACTCTGAGCTCTAATTAAACATTAAACCAGGCAACACCTTTCTTGGGAGGGGTTGACCTAATGCCTTTCTTCCCACTTTCTCATGGCCCCTTCTGCACTTCAAGCTGAGTACAGCAGATACAAGAAGCAAGCAATCCCGGCGCCTCCTACTGTAGACACAGAAGGTGACCGACACCTCAGGCTGAGTACCCCTGGGTCTCCACCCCACCATCCACCAGCCTGGGATCTAAGTGTATAAACCTCCTCCACCTTCCGGAAGCCTAGCCCCACTTAGGATCAGTGGGAGAGAACAGAGGCAGGTGGCTAAATATAACAAGTACACACACCACCCCCGCCTCTCCCCACGTGCGCACACACTGGCCTGGTGTCCCAGGCCCGACAGCTGCACCAGACAGACAAGGCCTGTTAAGCAAGAGGCTACAGACTTCCCTGGCCTATTCCCCAAACAATGTTTGCTCCGCATCTGCTAATAATGTCCTTTATATGGCTAGCAAGGAAACTGGATAACTGATGGGACTAATTTAAAATGCTATTCACTTATTTACTGGGCCTGCCCTACCTTACTTCCTGTCTTACTAAACTGTTCATATTTCTAATGGAAAAGACAAGTGGTCCCTTTTAGTGAGCATGAAGTTTGAATTTCAGCCACTCAGGAGGCTGAGGCAGGAGGATTGCAAATCTGAAACCAGCTTGAGCTAGCTAGGCCTTTTCTCAAAATATTAAAAAGGCCAGAAGCCAGATGCGGTGGCACACACCTAAAATCATGGCACTGTGAGAGGCTGAGGCAGGAGGATGAAAAGTTGGAACCCAGCCTACGCAATTCAGCAATTTAGTGACACTGTACCAAGATAAAAACCTGGCTTGGGATACATAGTTCACTGTTAAAGAGTATTTACTTTCAATTTCTAGTACAAAAAAAGACCAGGGAGGGGCTGGGATTCAAAGTTGTGAGTTTGAACCCTGATCCCACGCAAAAAAAAAAAAAAAGGCCAGGGATCTATATAGCTCAGCAGCACAGACCCTGCTAAGCAAGCATGAGTTCTTGGGTTCCATTCCAGGAAAAAAAAAAAAAAAAAAAAAAAAAAAAAGAAGAAAAGGAAAGGTTAAATCTATCTCCCTACACAATTTCCATTCACATCTGAAGGCAGAGGGAATGCCATGCTACCACCTGGGACTGGAGGCTCATATAGGGTAAGAATGGCCAATCAGAGTTACATGAAGTTCTGGGAAGAGCAAGAGTCCCAAGAACATTCTACAGAGGAAAAAACTCGAAGAGAAGCCAAAGATCAAGGCTACTTAGGGACCTCAGGCACCCTCTGCCCTAAGTCTCCATTGAGAAAAGGAGAAAAGGACAAGAAAAGCAAATCCCTGGGAGAGGGAAAGAAAGGGCCTAACTTCCAGGATCCCAAAGGCCATTTTAGAAAAGAAGGTGGAGTCAAGCAGGGTGGGGTAGGGTGGGGCAGGGATGGGTGTAGTGGGAGTGGCCTAAAACTTCCAACGGCTGGATTTCAAAAATGTCACTATATTCCAGTAGTTTAATAAGGCGAAGATCAAGACATCAGTCGCCAAGAGGATAGGCCGGGGTAAAAACTGCTTGGGCTTGGCTGGAAAAGTGAAACTGAAGGGAAAGAAGGGCAGAAAGAGCCCCTGACCCTGGAAAACATCAAGCCTGACGGCCAGGAGGGAGGAGGGGGTGCTTCAGGCCTGGCCATAACACAACTTCCCGGGCCCAGCCACTACCCTTGGTCTCCTCCCTCACTTGCATTCCTAGGCCCTGCAGGCCAAGGACTGTGGAGCGGGCGGCAGCGGAGGAGCCGATCTCTTGGAGCTGTTCTGGTGGGCCTGACCAAAGCCAAAAGAGGTCCCAGACACATGGTGCGTGAGGAACAGCTTCTCAACTCTTAGGAGGAAGCCAGGAAAAGATCATGTCAAAGGGGTCACCACCTCACCCTCTGCAGAGGACAAAGAGGGCCACCCGGTTTTGGTGACCTCTCTGCCTACTGGACAGACGCCAGGGCTCTGTCTCAGTAGCTATCATGTATTCAGGGCCAGGTTGGGTGAAGTTGGCACGGTGCCAAGCAAGTTCTACCAGGACCCTTTCACCCATGCCCATGTGTTCTGGGTGTCCAGAGTTCAGAGACCTAGCAGGACCAGTTCTCGTTGCTCAAGGCCCTCCCTCAGGCTCCAAGAGCTGTCAAATCCCGACCTGACCGAAGGCCCACCACCAGTGCCGACCTACTCGTGAGGTCCCCTCCACTTCTGACTACCCCTACTCTGTCCCAGAGACCCCCTGCCCTCTCTGTGCGGTCTCGACAATTCCCTTGTCACTGCCAGTCACCCGCTGGAGGCAGCTCCCGGGAGGGAGGAGGCTGGCAAAGTTATCGGCTGCTGCTCGGGCCCGAGCGGCCCTCGGCTCGCTTCCCGAAGCCGGCCGGCCCGCGCTGTCCACCGCCCTGCTGCCCCCGCCCAGCACGCCGGCACCTGGCTGCACTCACCGCGCCTTGAGCTCCTTAAACTCCTCGCGCACTTTGCCCAGCTCCAGCTGCAGGCGGGCGCGCTCCTTGGCCACCGAGTCGAGGGTCTTGCGGGCATCCCCCAGCTCGGCCTCGTAGGCGGCCTTGATGCCGGACACCTCGCGGCTGACCACCTCTTCTGACTCGGTGATGCGAAGGCGCAGCCCCGCGTTCTCCGTCTCCAGCGAGCGCACGCGGTCTATGTAGACCGCCAGCCGGTCATTGAGCTCCTGCAGGTCCTCCTTCTCCTGCAGCCGGGTGATGCGGGTAGGTGACAGCGGGGTGGAAGTGGCCTGCGCCCCGCTGCGGGTGGCGCGCCGTTGGGACGGGGTCTCCATGGCCGGCAGGGTGGCAGCGCTGCCCGAAGGGCAGGGGTCCCGGGAAGGGCAAGGGGCTTGGACGGAAAGCAGAGACTGCTTGGGGCGGAGAGCGCGGGCGGCTGGCTCCGGCGGGATCGGAGAGCTGGGCCGGGCGCAGTCGGACGTCGAGATCTGGGTTGGCCAGTGTAGGTGCAGCGCTCCCGCGAACACTGAGTCACCGGCGCCGGGGCCCAGCTCTAATAGGTCCTCCTCTGAGGGGGCGGAGCCGCTGCTCTTAAAGGGGCAGGACCACACCCTCCCGCGCACCCCAGGCTGAGTGAGGCTCTACGTTCCTGGTTCCTGCCTGCTTAGCTCTCAGCTCCAAGCTTGTCCTCAGCGCCTCAGGCCTTCTGGAGTAAAGGGCAGAGCTAAAGAATAACAGTGGGTGGGCAAGCGGGGGGGTGTGAGTGGGTGCAAAGCAAAGGAGTGGGCCAGATGGCAGGGCTAGGAACCGACTAGGGAGGGCCGAGCAGTGCCCATCCAGAGTGACTCACTCACCCTGCTTCCCCCACTAGCCCCCCTTGCCTCCCAGTAGTGAGTCACCTTACCCCCTCCACATGTGGGCCGCCCATTCACCGCTGCCATCTCGGAAAGCCAGGAGGTGGGTATGCCTAGGTTCCTTGAGAAGCTCCTTTATGCCCATAATTTTGAAACAGAATCAGAAACCTGAGGTTCTTTCCCCTATGTTCTGTCCCAACTTATCTGCCTTTAAAATCAACCAGTGAGTCTTTGATGCAAACAACAAACTTCAGTCCAAGAATAGGACCCAGAGGCCGCCCCCTCCCACCTCCTGCTCTCTTCCTTTGAAGCCGGGCCTTGGAAAAGGCAGCCTAGGTCTCTCCTCATTCTGTCCCTTTCTACAGTTTACCCAATTCAACCAACTTCAGAACTGTACTTATTTTTTTTCCAGGACTGTACTTATTTTAATGGATAATTTAAAACAGATACCAGAGTTGTGTGTGCATTCATCATGTTGCCAGGACACCAGGTCCCAGATTCTTGTGGTTCCCAGAAAGGGCTGAAGGGGGGTGTGCTGGACAGCCAATGTTCAGTCTCCATCTTGGTTCTTCCTCTTGGTTCCAACTAGAGAGACTGGGGGTTGGGGGGCAGCAAAGACCTCATCGTCTGGCTGGTTATGAAGGCCAGCACCATGCTGACCTCTCCATTACTCCCTGGCCAGATCTGCCTGGCCTGGGGACGGGTCTCACCGGCCATCTCACCAAGCAGCATCACCGAGCTTGCCCTGTCCCAGGCCCTGCAGCCTCCGTCCATCCTTGGGTCTCACCTTTTGCTCAGCCTTCCACTGTCTAGTCCAGGCCAGCTGGCCAGTCACCACACCCTGTCCAAGAGATGGTGGGGCTCAGTTCCTGGTCATCCTGCCAGGGGTGAGGGCAGGAGGGGCACTCTTGCAGTTTATTCTCTGCCAAGGAAGCTGGGGAATTTGATTATGCTGCTGCCTCCACCAGCTCCAAGATGCTGGCACACAGGAAGCAGGCCTGGATAGCAAGCACTTGGTTCTCAGGTGGGCAGGCCTCCAGGGGACCTGGGGCTGCAGTGAGATTAAACAAGGGTGTTCGTGGAGGGGGGTCGGGATGGGACACTTAGGTTCTCATTTCTGTGTGGGTGACTGGGCAGCACAGAGGGAACCCAGTAAGGGAGGGGACCCAGGACGTGGGTTCTTCTTGCTGCACCCTTCTCCCCCAGAGCATGGCATCCACACTTAGTCTCCCAGACAAAACAAAAACTCCGCGCTGCCTCTCCCCGCTTCTGCTCCCTAAACCAGAAGCAGAAGCATGGCAGGGACATGGTTAGTGGAACGTGAGGGACAGGCTCATGCTGTTCCCACTCTTAGCCCCTCCCTGGCACTAAGCCTTCCCTCTCCCTCTTGGCTGAAGAAGAAGCCACATTTAACCCTTCCTATCCTAGACTCCCATCCCCCATCTTTGGGGAAAAGGTATAGGAGAAAAGACTTTCACCCCAAATTTCTCTGAGCTCTTTCCAAAGAGTCTCCTTTACCACTATCACCAAAATGGCCTCAATCCTAAATCTGAACTTCAGAGGGGAAAAGTCTTTATCCTGCATATTCCACCCTGTATATTCCACCCTGTGAACCCCAAAGACCTGCTTTTCCCATGCCACAACATAGATCACCAATCCCAGAAAGAACAGGAAAAAAATAGGGGCAGCCACATCCAGAAGAGCTGTGGGAGGGAGGTGTGATGGCGTGGTGACCAGATTCTAGCCTGTCCTGACTCCCTGTCTGGTGTTCAATCTGCTTCTGAATTCTTGGGACCTCAGTTTCCTCACTGTAACATGGACAGGGCAGTTACCAAAGATGGGACTGAGTGGGGCACATGGTTCCAATCCTAGTACATGGGAGGTTGAGGCAGGAGGCTCACTGTGAGTTCAACGACAGCCGGGGCTGTACAGTAAAGCCCTATCTCAAGAAAATAAAAAATGGCCTCGAGAGATAGCTCAACAGTCTAAGTGCCTGCCTGGCAAGCACAAGGACCAGGGTTTGATCTCCGGTACCACATGTTGTGCCCTGGAACCCTGGGCACACTGTGTAGGCCACTGAAACTGTAAATGGTGGTAGACACTTGTAATCCCAACACTAAAGAGGCTAAAACAGGAGGATCACTATAGTGAGAGCCTGTACCAATTATGCAAATAAATAAAAGATTTAAAAACTTTGTTTACCCAGCACTTGGGAGCCCGAGGCAGGAGGATGGGTGCAAGTTCGAGACCAGCCTGGGCTACAAAAGTGAGCTCAAGGCCAGCCTGAACTGCATAGCAAGACCCTATCTCAAAAAGACAAAAAAAACCAACTTTGTTTAAAAAGAAAAAAACAAGAATTGAACACTACATAGTAACAGCAATATATATATATATATATAATATATATATATATATATATATATATAATTTGGAACTGGGATTGAACTCAGGCCTTTACGCTTGCCAAGCAAATGCTTATTCTACTGAGCTATCTCCCCAGCCCCAGCAATATAATTTTAAAACATTTATTTATATAAAAAGGGGGAAGGTAACAGCAATACCATTCTTGCCCCTCTGCGTGTTTGTTTTGAGGCAGGGTCTTGCTATGTAGTTCACACTGGCCTCAAACTCACTGTGTAGCCTATGCTGGTCTTTTGAATTCCCAGTGATCCTCCTGCCTCAGCCTTCTAGTGCGTTATAGGCCTGCACCATCACAACCAGCGGCTTCAAGGGAGCCTCCCCCTGGTGAAGACAGAGGAAGAAGAAAAACCGAGAAGTTCAAGCAGTTAAGGAACATCATGGATGAGGGCCAAGGATTTAGCTCAGTGGTGCAGCGCCTGCCCGGCAAGCATGAGATCCTAAGTTCAATTTCCGGTACCCCTCCCCCAAATAAAAAAGAATACTATGGTGCTCTAAATTGGATAATGAATTCCAAATGGATCCTAGAAGCCTAGGAGCGACAACATTGAGAAATACACTCAGAATATAGCAGCTGAAACCAGTTTATGGTGGCGCATGCCTTAAACCCAGCACTCTAGGAGCTTGAAGCAGGAAAATCAAAGGTTTGAGGCCAGCCTGGGCAATGCAGTGATGCAGCTCAGCACAATAGTGCAATCTGAAGTATGGCTGGGGCGGGGGGGTCTGTCGGGATAGCTCAGTGGTCTAAAGTGCCTGCTTAGGCAAGAGCACAGAACCGTGGTTTGATCCCTGGCATCACATGCTGTGCCAGCCCTGTCCCCCAGGGTGGGCTGAGCTAGTGAATGCATGAATGATGATGATTGGACACCTGCCTTAAAAAATAATGGTGTGGGGTTCTGGGGGGAAAAAAAGAATAATGGTGTAAGATGGGAGGGAGAGCAGCCTCTGTGGGTTTTTTTTTTTTTTTTCCTTCGTCTTTTTTGAGACAGAGACCCTATGCAGCACAGGACGGCTGTGAGCTCACTTTGTAGCTTAGGCTGATCTGGAACTTGCAATAATCCTCCTGCCTCAGCCTCCCAAGTGCTGGTATTATGGGCATGCACCACTACATCCATCACAACATGCTGTGTTTTATAGCATCCTTGGTCTCCCCTTACAATCTCCAAATCTTGTCATCAGTCCCTAAGGCCTAATCCCATGGCAGCCCACAAGTGTTGTATCTGGCCCTACCACTTTTCAGGTGAATGACTCTAGGTAGCTCATTTCATTTTGTTTCAGTCTCGGTTTCCTCATCCATAAAGTGGAGATATTCCCATAAAGCAGGTAACATATATACGAAGGAAGATTTCACAGACAGGGTAGGTTGAGGGCTATCATAGAAATGCCTTATGCAAACAGAATTGACACTTGCAACAAGTATTTTTGAACATCTGCTACGCACCAGACATTCTTCTAGGCACTAGGGAAACAAAGAAAATAGATTAAAAATCAGGTCACATGGGCTGGGGATGTGGCTCAGTGGTAAGAGTTCTTCCTTGATGCAGAAGGACCTGAGTTTGATCCCCACCACCACAAAAACTAAATAAATAAATAATTTAAAAATCAGGGGCTGATGAGATGGCTCAGCGGTCCTAAGCACCTGCTTAGGCAAGCATAGGCAAGCATAGCAACCACAGGGACCGCAGTTCAATTCCTGGCACCACAAGCTGCGCCAGCCCCACCCCCTGGACAGATTGAGCCAGCCATAACACACACACACACATACATACATACATACATACATATAAAAATCAGGCTACAGATTAAAAACCAGCCTGAAGGTATAGCTCAGTGGTAAAGCTCCTGCATAGTATGCATGAGGTCCCAGGTTCTATCCCCAGCACTGCAAACAGCAAGAACAGAAACAGATGAAATCTGGTTGTAGCGTCATTTACCTTTAATCCCAATACTCAGGAGGCTGAAGCAGAAGGATCTTTGTGAGTCTGAACCAGCCTGGGCTACAAAGTGGGTTCAAGGTCAACCTGAGCTGCATAGTGAGACTCAGTCTCAAAAAGAACAATAACAACAAGATAAAAAATGTCTATACTAGGGCTGGGGAGATAGCTCAGTACAATAAGCACCTGCCTGGCAAGCACAGGGTCCTGAGTTCAATCCCAGCACTGCAAAAAAAGAAAAAAAAAGCCTATACTCATGGAACTGATGCTAGTAGACACTGTCAGTAACAAAAGGAAAAATTACAGGTATTTTTTGGGGACAGGTTTCTTGCTGTGTAATTCATGTTGGCCTTAAACTCACTCTGTAGATCAGGCTAGCCTAAAATTCATGGTAATCCTTCTGCCTCAGCCCCCCAAGAGCTGGGATTACAGGTGTACACCACCACAACTGGCAAAATTATAGTTTTTTGAGAGTGCCATGAGAATTAAAAAGAAGAGCACTCCTCAAGGAAACTCTATACTATTATTATTATTATTATTATTATTATTATTATTATTATATTACGTACTGAGGACTCTACCACTTCATTCCCAGCCCTTTTTATTTATTTTTAATTTTGAGACAGGATCTAAATTGGCCAAACTAGCTTTGGTCTTGCCCCAGCCTCCTGACTGCTATATTTATAGGCGTGTACCACAGCATACCCAGTTTATTTTAGTCTTTTTAGGTGTGTGTTTTCATATACCTTCTCAGCCTGGTTCATGAAAGGGCCTCATGGACTGAGTCCTTACTTTACAAGTGAAGCGGACTTTCCCAAAATCAGACAGCGAGAAACATTTGGAGCTCAGAACTTGGAGCCAGCCACCTGGTCCAAACCCAGGACGGGCTTCACTGTCTTCTGGCACTCTGGCTGGACATGTGGGAGGCACACAGGTGAACTGGTGCCAGGAGGAAATCTGTGCAGAGGTACGGGGATGAGAAAGAGCTCATGGAGTGTGCAGCCTGCCCTGCCTCAAGCACAGCAGAGGAACCAGGCTGGAAACCTGGGGCGGGGCAGAGGCGGTGGGGAAGGGGAGAGGGAGGTGGCCACAGGGACCTGTGTTCCGGCTGGATCTGAGAAAGAGGGTGTCAGCTGCTTGACAGGACTGGAGTCCTAGGCAAGAGCTACATCCAGACACAAGGGGGAGAAAGTCAGAACCAGAGGCCAGCTATTCTGGAGGCTGAGGCAGGGAGATTCACTTGAGCTCACCAGTTCAAAGACAGGCTTGGCAACATAGTAGCATTTTTTTTTTTTTTTTTTTGTGGGACCGGAGTTTGAACTCACGACCTTGCACTTGCCAGGCAGGCACTTGGGCCGCGCAGCTATCACCCCAGCCCAACATAGTAAAATTTTTATCTCATTAAAAAGTACTAATAGGGCTAGGGAGATAGCTCAGCGGTCTAAAGCTTCTGCTTAGGCAAGCTTAGGCAACCGCAGCGACTGTGGTTCGATCCCCAGCACCACATGCTGTGCCAGCCCTACCCCTAGGGCAGGCTAAGCCAGCCATAATATAAATAAATACATAAAGTTTAAAAAATAATTAATTAAATAAAATAAAAAGTAATAATAATTTGGGCCTGGGAGATGGCTCAGCAGTCTAAAGCACCTGCTTAGGCAACCACAGAGACTGCGGTTCGATCCCTGGCACCATATGCTGTGCCAGCTCCATTCCCAGGGCAGGCTGAGCCAGCTATTAACATACATACATACATAAAATTTTTTAAAAAAGTAATAATAATTTAAAAATCAAAGGTGCTGGTGAAAGCCAAACTGGGGTGGGGTAGGCTCAGCAGAGAGATGCAACTAAGCAGGGTTTCAGAAGCATAGTAATAGTGATTAATGCAGAAAATATTTACGGGGTGCTTAACTATCTAGGGCACTAGGAATCTGCATTATCTTGTTGAACATACAAGATAGCACTACACAGATGCTCTTACTAGCCTTATTTCACAGATGAGGAAACTAAAGCCCAGGGGAGGTAGTAAACTTGTTAATGTAAGGCGGGGTTTCCCAGCCTCAGCACAATGGGCATTTGGAGTCGGCTAATTCCTCATTGTAGGAGAAGGCCCTGTACGCTG
>PVKN010033146.1:0-12083 GCA_004027915.1 Capromys pilorides
TCTATAGGGTTTCACTACACAGATCAGACTCATAGTGATCCTCCCATTTGCAGCATCTCAAGCACTGGAATTACAGGTGCATACCACTACTCCCAGTCTTAACTGCTGTCTCAGCATACACCTGGGGTGGGGCTGGCATGGCACGCTGGGGATCAAGTCCCAGCCACTTTACTTTGCCTAAGCAGACACTTTAGTCAGCTGAGCTATCTGGCTGGGCCTTGGTTACTTTTCTTATTGGTAAAACAAAATACCAATACCCAAAGTTAAAGAAGAGAAGGTGTATTTTGGCTCACAGTTTGAAGAAGTTTTAGTTCATAGTCAGCTAGTTCCAAGGTAGGGTGGCATGTTACAGGGGCATCACAGGGTAGAAACAGTTTACAACAGCCAGAAGATAGCAAATGCAGTAAGTGTCAGACAACAACCAGTGACCATCTTTTCTATCCTTTATATTCCATACAGACTACTTACCCTTAGGATGCCCAAGGTGGGGCAGCCTTTATTCCAGCTGCACATCCTGAGTCAATCTCAACAGCACATTCTTAATCCTAGCAGCACACACACCAAATCCAGCAAGCTCTAAAAAACCTCACCAATGGCCACATGAAGCTTTGGGGGGACATCTCAATGCAAGCCATGGCAAAAACCTTCTAAGGGCCTCTGGTACATCAGGGGCAAGACTAAAGCTCAGTCCCCTCCTAATTTCTAGTCCCAACTTTTTTTCATAAAGTCATGTTGCCCTTAGCTACTACTAAATCCACTCTTAGGTCCCATGTGTACCCGCTTTTCTTCACCTTTTCTGTAATCTATATTGGCAATTCAAATTCAGTCTCCTTAGATCTAGTCTATAATGATTTATGGAAATAAGGATTTCTCACAATTAATATTATGTGTTGGTATCAATTTTCCACATCTTGAACATTGAGTTTTTTCTGCTTCTTCATTCCAGGGCAGGATTCTGGGAAGGTTGTGATCTGGAATATGTCTCCAGTCCTCCAGGAGGATGACGAGAAGGATGAAAATATTCCCAAGATGCTTTGCCAGATGGACAATCACTTAGGTATTACAGAGTGGCCCTTTGCAGGCTTTGAATATTGGCAGAGTGCCCAAGGTTAGCACATGTGTTTGTAATTAGAAAGATAAGTCCCCGTGCGGCGGTAACTCCCCTCGGCCTGCTGTCTGAAGGCACAGATGTTGGCTGCACACCTGGGTGAGTTACTCGGCAGAAGACTCGGCCCGCCCACAGAACCATCTTTGGACAGTCTGCAGGTACCTCTGGTGATTTCCTGCTCATGAGTCGTTACTGCCTGATTCCATGGGGCTTTGGGGCCAGCAACCTGGACACAATAGGATTCTGGAGAAGGGTGTATAAGAGAAAATGAAATGTCTCAGGTTGATAGTGTGTCATTACAAGGCTCTCTGTCAGGACTATTTGGGCTGTTGGATAGTATCACAATTTCCTTTCCTGCATAGTGCCTTAGTGTCACACTCTTGAGATGCCTAATTGACAGTTATTGGCCTTTAGATGTTAGTCCCTTCCTTTGCTCTTCATGTTTTTGTCCTCCCAACATAACCTAGAACAACTGGAGCATACCTGGTCCCAACTTTATTGGTGTCTATCATATTTCATATCTTGCTCTAGAGCCTCTGACTTAGCAGATACCTTGAGGGAATTTCTGCTGGTCTTAGTTTATAAGTACAAAATCAATCAAACTGCAAGGCTAAGTTTGGAAAATCCAAATTTAAAAGGACTGGCCCTGACAAATGGGATTGATCAGAGCATTATACTCTCCTAAGCTGTTGCTCTGGAAGTTTTAGAAGAGGCACCTTGGCCTTCTTACCACAAGTTTTCATCTTGAGAGTAATGCCTGCTCAGAATCATCAATAGATAACCCTTTAGAAATAGTGAAATTTACCACTTTTCATGAAAATAAGCCTCCTGTTGTCTATTTCATCTAACACAAACAGTTCTCAGATTATGCATATTTTTCCCTTCTACACTATTCTCGTAATTTGCTATATCACAATAGGTCAGTGCTTTGACTAAATTGTTTCTCTGGGGCCCTCACACAGTGGATGCCTTAAGCAGATTAGCTAGATTAGATTTTATAATCCCTATACATCTTCCCAGACTGTGCATAAAGCAAATGGGCATAACTATTGGATTTCATCACCCTATTTTTTTTTTCTTCCCAGCATGTGTGAACTGTGTGCGGTGGTCAAACAGTGGGATGTATTTAGCTTCTGGGGGAGATGACAAACTGATAATGGTGTGGAAGCGGGCTACGTAAGCATCATTTTCCTTTCTTCACATTTAACTTTTAGAAGCTTCTTTGCTGGTCTTTATCAAAGTTACTTTCTCTACATTGGTGCTGAAGTCTCCAGAGCTCTGGCTTCGTATAAGTAGCAGGAAGTGCACATAAGTCAGGAGGAGATGAGGCCTGATCAGGGAATTGGAGGCCTCTAACCTGCATGCTAACGTAGTCAGCTACCTCTTTGCAGGGATTCTACCTCTCCAAAGAAGGTTTAATCTCTTATGATGTTGACCTGGTAGCTACATTTGTTTTGTTCTCAAGTGAAATTTCACATGGCATTCCCAAGTACAAACTTGACTAAAGGTCAAGGTGTTCTCCTGGGTTTATTAGTGGGATCCAGAATCCATCTTCTTTGTCACTTACCTCATTCTGTGACTGGCTCAACTTATGGCACTCCTTGTTCTGCACCCAAATGAGCTAAGTATCACCTGGAACACTGTATTTTTCTTTTATCATGAAATATAGGATTTCTCAGAGTAGGCCTTGGCCCCACAGTAAACTCTCCAGGTAACTCTGGGCCAGTCAGGCTAAGGCATCAGCTCCAGCATCATTGTTCAACCAGAAAGGTCCTAAGGCCTTGACTATGAAACATTGTATTATCTCTTTAGGCCCAGTCAGCTCTTTCATGAGCTCTATGTGGGTTGTTATAAAGCTTCACAAGAGCAAAGGGTGTTTAGAGAGGCTCTGAACATTGATATGTCTATCTTCATTTGGAAGGAATTACCTTCAGCTTTCTTTGTTTCTTAGGGGTTAAAGCTGGGCCATTTAATTCACTATGAGAGGACTTAAAAATACTGTAGCATATTGGCACAGTTGCAGTTACTCAGGAAACAGGCAGAAGGCTCTTAAGCTCAAGAGTTCAAGACAGCCTGGGAAAAATAGTGAGAGCCTTGGCTTAAAAAAAAAAAAAAAAAAAAGTTGATTTTTGCAACTTTAAGTAATCAACATAAATAACATACTTAGTACACAATTTAGAAGTTTTTAAAAAAAATTATAAAGAAAAAAGTTTCATAATCCCACTGACTTAACTAAAGCCAGGGTCACTATTTTGGCATACATCCCGCTGCTTTATTCCATGCTTAGATGATATCCATGTTACATGTATCTTTTTCCTTTGTATAAGTGGTATCATATTGTATATGATGTCCTGTGGCCTGCTTCTCTCACTTAATCTGTTTTGAACATTTTCCTGCACTAGATTTGTAATGGCTCTACAGTATTTCATTAAATGCATGGATAACAAATTATCTGATCAGCCTCTTGTGTACAACAGCCTAATACTTTGCACTGTTGTCTGTTTTTCCACTGTTCTGTGTGCCATGGTAACCTGTGCTGCAGGGAACATCTCTGTAGAGCCCCTGGAGCACATCGTGAGTGCCTTTCTAACTCCTCTTTTACATAGGTACATTGGACCCAGTACTGTGTTTGGATCCAGTGGTAAGCTTGCCAATGTGGAGCAGTGGCGCTGTGTCTCTATCCTCCGAAGTCACTCAGGTGGTGAGTGGGGCTGTCAGGTGGGGAGGACGGGTATTTGGTAGCTACTTCAGATCAGTAGCATCTGCATCATCTCTGTGTCCTTGTGTAATTCTTTGGTTCTTAAAGTAATTGATTTTTGTACTATCCCTCCCTGCCACCATTGGTTACCTGCTTATGCTTCAGTCTGTGCACTGTCTCTACTGCTTGCCTCCTGCCCTGATGGGGTATATGCTTATGTATTTAATGTAGAACTTTGCACATTCTGCTGTTTATCCTGATGAACAGAATCAATACCTTCATCAATGGATCACTAAAGCTACAAGCATACTTTATGCCCAAGTAATCAGTCTACAGATGTCCAGTGAGGAACTTTCTCAATGTGACCTTTAATATATTTATAAAATATCTTAAACAGGTGTAGTTTGGGAGTATAGGTGTACACCACATGTGGTTCACAAACCATTTTTTTTCTCCACAAACTTTTTTGAGAGGTATAAAATAAGCACTTCATAAATAGATCAAATAAAATACATTGTTTTTCTCCAAAATTAATATTTAGTCATTCAGGTAACAAAAATTTATTGAACACGTGCTGTCTTTCAGACCATGTTCTGCCCTCAAGAAGCTTTCATTTTTAGAAAAGGAACGGATAATAAACTAGTCTTGGAAGAAATTTGAGGATAAGCAATAGGGAGAATAATGGAAGGAACTGTTTGGTAACTACTCAGGAGCAAAATAAGGAGAACGATGTGCCATTGTAGGCATTGTTCTCAAAGTTAGGCCTCACTGAGAAGGTGGCATATAACAAGAGACCAGATAGATAGGGACAACCTGGTCATTTAGGTGGAAGATAATACCCCTGGCAAAAGATCTAGATTATGGACATGTGGTTGGGTGTGTTCAGGGAACCACCAAAGTTGGCAGAGGAGTGACGAATAGCCTTCAAGACTATCATAAGGGCCCCTCACTGAGCAAAGTGGGAAGCTGCAAAATTGGGAAGACCACTATCAGCTATATGGAGTCTCTGTCACAGAGTTTAAAGGCAGCACTGGGGAGAAGAGTGAGGAGGCTGCTATCATAAAGTAAGAGAGAAATCATGCTAGCTCAGATTTGAGTCATAACACAAAAGTGGTGATGAATGGTCAGAGGTGAATTTGCTGGTGGGTCCAACATGGAGTGTGAAATAGCAGAAGAATAGGGTCAGATTTCCACTCCATGGTTGAACAGTGGAAAGGATGCAGTTTCTATAAACTGAGATGGAGAGGTTCTTTAGGAAAAATGTTTTAGAGTGATTGTGGAGATGTTAAGTTTGCCAATATGAGCACTTGTGCTGGGTAAGCACTTACCTGTAAATAGAATATTCAGTGCAGGAGAGGGTTCTAGGTGTGTGAACAGAGACCAGGAATTTGAAAAATGAATCCAGCAGGAAAACTGAGTTATGATAATAAAGAGAACATTTGAAGGAGAAAGGAACAAGCACCTTCACTAGTATAAAGTGGGGGCTAAGGATCGGTCTTTGGACTTGATAGCATAGGAGTTGCTGGTTTTGGCCTTGGCAGGTGTAATTCATGCTGGTGCCATTGGGTCATTGGAGGCTGCTTGAGAAAGACTGTAGAAAAATAAATGTACAGTGGCTTCTGAAAGTTGTGGGGGTAATGTTCTGAGAGCACCCACAAATTGTGAAAAAAAATACAAATTTCAGATATGGTCAGAAAATTGTCCATAAATACCTATTTTTTTTTTTTTTTTCTTGGTGATCTGGAGGTCAAAAGCATGGCCATATGCTACCACTAGGCCACATCACAACCCCAGTGCCTATTTTTGTAGTTTAAATTCTAAATATGCTATCTCCTGTGATTATATAATTTAATAAAATACTGTAATAATTTAATTCAATAAAAATACTGTGCAGGAGTATCCTGGAGTGTCTTAAACTTCTTCTGGCACTTAGGTTCATCCAGATGCCATATAAGGTACAAGGCACTTTAATCGCATCTTATGGATCTTAAGGCCTTAAGAATAACAAAATAGAAATTTTGTAAAAAAACAAAAACAAAATAGAGAACACTCCACATAGCTACACAGTAGCACAATCTGTTATGATGTGGGAATGCTGGTGCATCTGCTGGAGGTGAGTTACAGGACAGCAGCAGTTAGCAGCAAGGAGAACTGAGTGACGCTCTTGAATTGGCTGCTGCCAAACCTCCTGCCAAAAAAATTGTGGATGATACAGTATTTATGGTCTCTGTGAAATTATGGGAGTTAGGGTCTAAAGAAAAATCCTAGAACAACTGAGGACATGAACTATGAACCTTAACTTCATGTGGGTATACTATAGTTTGAAATAGGTAAGATAAAGACATGGAAGAAGAGAAGTGGTAGTAGTCTTTTATTTTTTGTACTGGGAATCAAACTCAGGACTATGAACTTGCCAGGCAGGCAATTGTGCTGCTGAGCTAATATCCCCAGCCTGGTGGTGGGACCTTGGCTGGAGAAGAGAGTTGAGGATATGGCAGCAGACACTGGAAAAAGAGTACAGCCTCCATGGGTCATATAGCTTGGCAATATTAAAGTGCTGTTCATAGTTGCAGTGTGGGAGGGTAGGGATTGAGACCAGTAGCAAGAACACATATTTAAATCAAGGGAGGGTCTTAGGTGTGTGTTGATCTACAACAAGAAGGAAAGGGGGTGGTATATATACTTTTAAGATAGGAGCTCTGAATCTGCAGTTCAAAGGAAGTTTGATACAATGTATGTGGATTTTCTGCAGAACTGAACAGTGTCTCTAAAAGAGACAAAATTGTGACTATATATGATATAGTAACTATTATAGATTCTGAATATAGAGAAGTTAATATGGATCCTCACAAAATGCAGCATATACCAAAAACGCTATAAATAGTCAAACTAGGAGAAAATACAACTGAATATTAGTCAGACCTCTAGTAGATGGAACTCTTACTTTTTATACTTTTGTACAACAATTAAACTCAGGGTGGGCTGCATCCCCAGCCTTCTTTTAAAACTCATACAGGGGTGGGGCTGGGGAGATAGCTCCGTGGCACAAGTGCCTACCTGGTAAGTGCAAGGTCATGAGTTTGAAGACCGGTCCCACAAAAAACAAAAACAAAAAAACTCAAACAGGGGAAAGAAAAAAAAACATGTAGGAAGTGTGAGGTCTGTAGCCAATGTCTGCCTTAGAGTCAGTAAGAAAATCATATCTCTTGCTGGGTATGGTGCATACATCTGTTGGTAGGCTGCGGCTGGAGATCACCATGAGTTTGAGGCCAGCCTGGGCTACCTAGGTGAGTCAAAGGCTAGGCTGCACTACATAGCCACACACCCCCTACATACATAAAAGAAAATAACATCTTGGATTTCTATCTGATTATATCTTCTGTGCTCTAAGGCTTAGGTAATACTGTGAAATTCTCATGTTTATACGGTTGCCTCTGTGGCACTCTAAACTAAAAAAAGTAGTTGTCTTCATTTTTATAGATGCTACATTGATGTTTGTTACATCCACTTGCACAGAAAAACCTCATATTAGTCATAAGTTTTGAGTAAATTTGCCCCCAAAACTACTACAAATGATAAATCATAAAGAAGCTTCACTTTAGCCGGGTGTGGTGGCGCATGCCTATAATCTTAACACTGAGGAAGCTGAGGCTGGAGTATCGGTGTGAATTCAAGACCAGCCTGGGCTACAAAAGTGAGCCCAAGGCCAGCCTGAACTGCATAGAGAGACCCTGTCTCAAAAAGACAAAAAAAAAAAAAAAAAAAAAAAAAAAAAAAAAAAAAAAAAAAAAAAAAAAAAAAAAGAAGCTTCACTTAAATAAACAACTATAGTTATAACTTAGAAAAAATATTTAAGGGCCAGGATGATAGCTCAGTAGAATAAGCACTTGCCTGGCAAGTGCACTTGCCTGGCAAGTGCAGGATCTTGAGTTCAATTCCTAGTACCGCAATCGTCATCATCGTCGTCGTCGTCGTCGTCGATCATCATCAGGGCAAAAGTTATAGTCCTCATGGCTTTTTTCTCCTCAGTACTGGGCATTGAAACCAGGACCCTCAGCGTTGGCCAGATAGCTCAGCAGACTAAAGCGCCTGCTTAGCAGACACAGGGACCGGGTTCGATCCTCATTGTGCTCTACCAGCCCTATCCCTGGAATGCACTAAGACAATGACTAAGACTGGGCGTGGTGGCACACACCTGTAATCCCAGCACTTTAGAGGCTAAAAACAGGAGGATCACTATGAGTTCAATCTGTGTAGTGAGACCCTGTAAACCCTGTAGCAAATACAAAAGAAGAAAAAAGAAACAGGACCCTCGAACTAAGCTGTGTCCCTAGCCCTTTTTACGTAATATTGAGACAGGGTGTCGCTAAGTTGCTAAATTGCCTAGGCTGGGCTCAGATTTGTGAGCCTTGTGCCTCAGCCATCCACAGTGCTAGGATTACAGATGTGCACCACGTTTACCTTAAGCTAACCTCTAATAATTATTGATGTTGTTTCTGGCACTGTTCAGTGGGATTTTTCCTCTCTAATCCTTATAATGATACTAGGAAGATAGGGCTTTGTTTTTTAATCCACACTAAATAGATGAGAAAACTGAATCACAAAGAAGTGATAGTATGATGGTTAAGTCTGTCTGGGGACTACCTTAACAGCATTTTGGAGGTAAGATCCAGGTCTTGATCAGGAGCAAGGCCTCACTTCTTTCATGTAGTCAGCAGCTTTTGGTCTGATTCTGTGCCCAGTATTCTGTTTTCCTGATAGGTTTTCAGTTAGTGCCCAGGACTAAAGAAAACAAGGTAGGAGGTGGAGGAATAGATCTAAGACCACATACCCTGGAAGTGTCAGGCTGAGGTTCTAGTATATGGGTGTCATACCATGTGACACACAAGCCTTATCTGTGCCCTTAGTTGCTTTATTTGTAAAAGAAGTGCTATACAAGCTAATTCAGTACTTTAACTTTTTTTTCATGGCCGGCTCAGCCTGCCCTAGAGGCAGGCTGGTACGGCATGTGGTACTAGGGATCAAACTGTGGTCTTTGTACCTACCTAAGCTTGCCTAAGCAGGTACTTTAGATTGCTGAGCTATCTCACTGGCCACATGCTTTAACTTTCATAACAATTGAAAAACATGAATTAAAAATTTTTAAGGGCTGCTCTCTGTCTTCTCTCTCACTCTCTCACTCTCACCCTCATATTCTCATTGTTTCTCTTGACATAATTGCTAACCTTTGCCTTTATAGCTGACTGTACTTGGGCTGGGTGGGACATTTTGTTGAAATGCACTCCAGGGCAAAGAGTTTCTACCACCATAATAAAAACAGCTGAGGACCAAGGGCCCAGGAGTCTTTTATCTTTCCAGAGACTCCTATTCTATATGGCTATCTCATTCTCTTTTCCAAGTGTCCTATAAAATGCCTTCCTTTCCTTAAACTTCAAAAAAAATTTTAAGGGCCAGCCAGATACCTCAGTGAACTAAAGCGGCTGCTTGGGCAGAGTGCAGCAGCCGGGGTTAGATTCCCAGAGTGCAGTTATCTCCCCACCAACCCCCCTTGCTGAGACAGTCATTGAGACTAGGCGTAGTGATGCACACCTGTAATCCCAGCACTTGGGAGACTGAAACAGGAGAATCACTGTGAGTCGGATCTACACAGTGAAACCCTGTAGATACTATAGACCCTATACTAAATACAAATAAATAATAAGATTTGGTTAAAAAAAATTAATACCTATAATGGCTTCAGGTCAGATATCTTCAGACATGAGAAACCTAGGGATGGCTCAGTAGTGTACAGAAAGGACTGCTTCTGAGTGCCCATCCTTACCCACATGCATGTCAGATAAGAGATCTTACTAACTTGGGCATGATGGCACATACCTATAATCACAGAACTTTGGGAGACTGAGATAGGAGGATCTTAAATGTGAGCCTAGCCCAAACAATTTAGTGATTTAGTCCCAAAATCCAGTCCCAGAAAAATATTTTAGAAGTCTTGGGATGTAGGCCACTATGAAGGCTTTGGGTTGAATCCCCAGTACTAGAGTACTGGGTGGGGGGAACTCACCACAAGTCCCTTGTTTTCTTGTAGATGTAATGGATGTAGCATGGTCTCCCCATGATGCCTGGCTAGCCTCATGCAGCGTGGATAACACTGTTGTCATCTGGAACGCCGTAAAGTTTCCAGGTCTGGAGCCTTCCTTCTCTGATGGTTGATAGCAGTTATAGGCCATTGTTAGCAGTACTGCTTGTCGGTGTCTTGGAACAGGATAGGGCGTCTTATCAGGAACCCACTTTTTTTTTTTCCTTCATTTACATTTGTTTAGGGTATAAAAGAGATCTCTGCTAATGAAAGAGAAGCTGAGTGCTATCATGAGTGTGCAGGACTCTAGCACTCACGTGTATGCTCTTTACAACTCTCAGCATTGGGCTCTGGCCTCAGTTTAGTTGTCTCCTACTCTGTAAAGCCCTTGATTCAATGAAGGTTAACATAAATCTGGTTTTGCAGAATACTAATTTTCCTTGTTCATTGTGTTTAAAGCTATGAGAGATGGCAAAACCTGCTCTAGGTATACAAATTATAACTAATAAAATGTTTTTTACATTCCCACTTGGTATCTGAGATATATTTTTCTCATAGGCTAAGATGCAACCATCTTATAGTCTTAGAGCTAAGTCATTTGAATTTCCTCTTACTACCAGCATTTGCGGAGATGCTTAGTCTAGCCATGGTAGGGGGTAGTTTTATAGGCTGGTATAACATTTGGATTGCAAATTTGTAGGTGATCTTGTGCACATATGTGTTTTTGGCAATGACTTACAATGACTTGGCACCTAATGCCAGTGCTTTAAGGTATTAGGCTGCCATAGTAGTTTGTATCAAAGTGGTCCAGTCACAGTCCAGGTTGACAGAGACTTCTGCCCATGAAATGGAGTCACAGGCAACTCCAAAAGATGTAGGGCCAAAATTGGCAGCACAGCACCAGACACAGGCACTCTTGTTCCCTTTTTCCTTTGGAGGCATGTGGAACCCTTCACATGTTAGCTGTGGCCACAGGGAAATCCACTTTTTCCTGTCTTCATATCTTTGGGTTGCTTTGCCTTGATGGAGATCAAATTAAGCACCTTTTCTGATTGTTCCAATGGATAGGAGATGGCCAAGTGCACTGCTCAAGTCCCTTCTAGATTTCTGTTCCATGGTCCATTGCCACTCATGTTTTTTACATAGAATCATTGGGGTTTTTTGTTTGTTTGTTTGTGTTTTGTTTTCCTCCTAAGTAATGTATAAATTTCTCTTTTCCACAGAAATTCTTGCAACACTGAGAGGCCATTCTGGTTTGGTAAAAGGGTTGACTTGGGACCCTGTTGGTAAATATATTGCCTCTCAAGCTGATGACCGCAGCCTGAAGGTGTGGAGGACACTGGACTGGCAGTTAGAGACCAGCATCACTAAGCCTTTTGATGAGGTAATGGAAGAGCCTAGAGCTTGACTCCCCTTATTGTGTAATCACCATGCTTTGGTTCAGAACAGCTGGGGGAAGACAAGTGTGGGGACCAGAATAGGCCAGTCAGTGTTCGCTCTGGCCCTAAGGTAAAGTCTTTGCTTTTGGTGAAGGTCTTAAGTATCCAACTTTGTTTTTGGTTTTTTTTTTTTTTTTTTTTTTCTGGTCTTTTTGAGACAGGATCTAACTGTGCAGTTCAGGCTGGCCTTGAGCTCACTTTTGTAGGCCAGGCTGGTCTCGAACTCGCACTGATCCTCCTGCCTCAGCCTCCCAAGTGCTGGGATTACAGGTGTGTGCCACCATGCCCAGCTAGTATCCAATGTTGATATGAGAAACATTTCATAGATTTTTTAAAGCTGAAAAGAACTTTAGAACTGTCCCTATAGGATTTTGCCTTGCAGCTCATGAAGTAGACATGGAGACATTTGTTTGTTATGGGAAATTTACCTTGAGTTGCCGTAATGAGATCTTATTGGGTTGCAGGAGAGGAGCATGAAGAACTTTTTTTTTTTAAGACTCTCTTGCCTGACAATTCTTGTTCCTTTGCTTGTTGATGTCTATTTTTCAGGCCAGCAATCATGAAAGTCAGCTAGAGTTAACAGTATAGTTTAATGGAACAGATAAAGATCAGGGTGATTTTGATAGTATTTTATTATTTTTTTCCTTTATTTTAGTTGATTTCATATAGAATAAGCTACAAATCATTGTTATTCATTAGACATTCAAGTGATTACTGTCTGTAAAGTAGTATTGGGAAATAAAAGTGGATTGAGATGAATCT
>PVKN010033147.1:0-7500 GCA_004027915.1 Capromys pilorides
CTTTTTTAAAGAGTAATTTACTCCTACTTAAAGACAGATTGCCCTACATGTAGCAGCTATGTACAAAAATGTTATAAAATTATCCTTGGTTTTACAATGATAAATGAAAAACATTAAAACTCTCCAATCAAACAAGGTATGCATGGAATTTTATGTTGCTGTCTTTTCTGTTAAAACAATGAGAGCAAAATAACTTACTGGAACATAAAGATAAGAGCTGATGAGCATGTCACTAATGGAGAAAGGGGATTATTTTCACAGAACCAGTCATTCCCCATCCCATCTCCATTTGACATCCATCAAAACATTGGCCATTTAGTCAAAAAAAAAAAAAAAAAGCACAATATGCTTGTGCATGTACACCAGATACTTTATGTACAATAAAGGAATGGGGAAGGGGTAAATGAAAGAGAAAACTATAGAGAGCTATAGAGAAAACTATACTGTAGTAGTCAGGATGTGGTAGAACCAAATTGCAGTTTTCTAACTGAGAATATATTCTTGGTCTGTAAGAACAGAGTTCTGGAGTTGTTGCAGGTTCCCTTTTGAGTAGATACCTCCCGTCTGCTGCTGGAACATGTCCATTGTATCTTCATGCTCCATTTCCAACTGTGCAGGTGTGTCTGTTTCATTGATTGGCTGTCCAACAAATTGGAGTCTGATCTGCCTCACTGACAAACCCTGTCGTTCACAATAGGCTTTCATTAGTTTACTAGGTGGTGTGTGCCTCTTAATCTTAAACTGCACCACAGAACCATCCTGCCCGCCACCTTCAAATTAATTGTTCTCAGTCTTGACTTCTTCCTTGGGCTTTTCATCCACCATAGTGAACGCCTGAGTCTTCTTAGCTGTGCTTCACAAAGGAGGTACCAGGTCCGAACCAAGTGAGCACACAAGCAGCACCAGGAGCAGTAGAAGGAGGCAGCAGCGGTCCTGTGCTGTGATTTTTGACTAGTGTAGGCTGGCGACACATAACAATTACCTGTACCTTAAGGATCCGGTACATACACATCTTCATCATCTTGATTTTGCCCCTCCCCCACTTCCTTAGATCCCCTCCCATCTCCACTTCTCTGTTTGTTATCAGCTATGTTTTATTTTGCACTTTATTTGTATTTAGGTTTCTCGCATAAGGGAAAGCATGTAATATCTAACCTACTGGGTCTGATTTATTTCACTTAGCATTATGGTCTCAAGGTGTAGCCATTTTTCTATCAATGTCTCGGGTTTTTTTATGGCAGAGTAGTGTTCTATTTTGTGTAATACTGTACCTTATCCATTCATCTGTTGATGGGCCTATTGATTTCTGCTATTATGAATTGTGCTGCTACATACATGGGTATGCACATATCACTGTAATATGATGGCTTTAACTTTTGCAGAAACATACCCAGAAAAGGTATGGCTAGGTTAATACAACATAATTTTAAAAATAGTTCCTGGATGAAGAGTTTTCATCTGTGGCTTCCTAATCCTCCTGTGGTAATCATAGTCTTTTTTTTTTTTTTTTTTTCGTACTGGAGATTGAATTCAGGACCCTGCACTTGCCAGGCAAGTGTTTATTATACTGAGCTATCTCCTCAGCCCTCATAGTCATTGTTAAATTCACTTTTTACTCAAACAAACAAACAAACAACAACAACAAAAAAAAAATGTGCAGGTGAATGAAGGATGGATGGTCTTGTATTCAGAGGGCTTGCAAGAGGAACAGTACAGGACACATAACTTATAAAGTTATTTTATAGTCTTCACCCAATGAGTCATACATAAAAGAGAGCACAGGAATCTGTCCATATACTAAAGACCAAAGAATCCAGTGGAAGGCTAGGATCCCACGGTAATGTAATGCATTAGTCCAGCTGAAGAACCTAGATAAAGCTCACAACAATGCTCCCCATGAGTCCAACTGGAGGTCAAGAGCCCACAATAATGTCTCATGTAGGACTGTTTCATAGGTCCAAAAGTCAGTGGTGGAAGCTAGAAAATCTGTGCCAGTGGGATGAAGGATCTGTGCCAACAGGCTGAGAGAGCTGCACTAGAGCCAGGAAGTGATACTCAACGTAAGAACAGAGCTCTCCCGAAAGGTACCACAGCCATTCTCAGCAACAATGAGGTCCCAAGCTCTTCCAATGGTGAAAACAGCAGAGGGTGTATCAGGAAGCCAGCATGACAAGCTTCTCTAGGAGACTGAACAGTGCACACCAGAACGAATCATAGCCATTCTCAGCAACAAGGTCCCAAGCTCCTCCAAAATGAGAACAGCCAAGTTCAGCAGGAAAGTCAGCATGTCAAGCTCCTCCAGGAGCACCTCCAGCTCCGTGCAGCTGCCAACAGCTTCACCTCTTCTTTTTCTCTCATTCTTGTTGCTGCTGTTGTTGTTGGCAACAATCCTCAGGTGGGCCTCCCACACCCGGTACCATGATGGTTCAGTTCAGCTGGCTGTTGCAAGTTGACCACCAGTTGTCCATCCACCACAGATGGATAGTTAGGAACCTGTTACTCAGGATCGCTTCCACAAGAACAGGGTAAGGTCTTCCAAAAAGACAATGAGGAGAAATGGAAAATTGTTAGAAATCAACATTTTTAGAACTTTGGAAAGTAAAGTTTTGTGACAATCTGAGAAGCATTTTCGTCCCAAACAATAGCTCTATTTTCACAAGAACAGTGACTTTTGTGATGTTTTAACTTGCCCTATTCCTATTCTCTGCTGACAGCCTTGAAAAAACCAACCAGCTTTGCATCGACAATAAAATGGAAATGACCAAAGCTTAGGTACCACAGTGCAAAACAGGTTAGTAACTTCCCGACCCATCCCTATACAGGGAAGCTCTTTGACCTACTTGGAAATCCTTGATGACAGAAACCAAAGGACAGGAGGTCTGCTTTATCTTCCCTGTGCAGGTGGGCAAGAAGGAACAGGAGAAAACCCAGCAGTCCCTGTCAACTTTGCCAAATTTTCCCGGAAGTGCTCACAAAGGTAGAAGACAATGTCTGGGAAAGAGAAAGTTAAGTTTGATGGACCAGCAAGGGCAGATAACTCTGCTAGGACTGGGAGATGAAAGACTGCAGCCAGGAAAGGACCTCTGAAGGTCTGTGTGTGTCTGGATCCTCCCTGTGTTGCTCAGAATTGGCCCCAAAATCAAATCCACAGCCGGTGGTATCGCCGGTGGAGACGTGGCCAGAAAGCTGGGTGAGATTTGGAATAACTTAAGCGACAGCAAAAAGCAGCCCTAACATCACCAAGTGAGGATGGTGCAGGCACGAGCCTAAGGAAGGTTGGGTGCAAGGGTTCTGGCGAGAGCAGCCCCAAAAAAATAGAGGAAAAGGAGAGGAGAAGGAAGAAAAACTCTCTCTGCTTCCTTTTAAGTCCCTTAGAGCAGGAGAGCGCAGCGACTGACCTGATCGTGCACAGGTAACCCCTCGAATGCTCCCTCCGCTGGCAGTGGCTCTCAGGACGTGGCTGCGGGGTCCCAAGAGCAGTGAAACTGTAGCAAAGCTGCGCGAATTTCGAAATATTTTTAAACCGCAGGGGTGCACTCTGTGCACTTTGCTGCTGGTGTAAAAAGGCATTTGAAGTCTTGGGAACTTTTTAAGAATTTGTTTTTTAATTTGTCAGGTGTTACAAACTATATGCTTTTTGTACAGATGTAGCTAGGGTTTGTAGGAAGAACAAAGCAGCCCAGGCAAGCTCTTGGTGCATTCTACTGGGTGCTAAGCTTTGAGAACAATGCCCAGGTCCGAGCCCATGGATCTCTGTCAGTGGGCTATGGCCTTAACTAGTTTCTGTACAGGGACACAGGACCCAGCTGGTGAGCAGAGTTTGGATTAGTTATTGTTTTGTTGTTTTAATTAAGTCTGGAAGGTACACACTGTTTTTAAACAAGATGTAGACTCCCTTACTCTACCAAAGCAAGGGGCCTTGGCTGTCAATGAAGGTTCAAGAAACTTCTGTATTTTGTGTGTTTAGAATGCTGACATGTATTCCAAGTTCAGTAAACAGTATTAAATTTAGAAAAAGAAACTCCATGAAAAGGGTTTTTCCCTTGAGAATATCTTTTGTTGCTGCTGTTGTTTTGAGACAGAGTCTCATTATGTAGCTAAGGCTGGCCTTGAACTCACTGTGTACCCCAGGCTGGCCTAGAATTTACCACATTTCCACTGCTGAGATTATAGGACTGCACCATCAGGCCCAGCTTCAAGTTCTTCATTTCACCTGATTCAGAGATCAGAAGCACTCAGTGGAGACTATTTTGCATCTCACCTGTCTGAGGAAAAAATAAGAGTTGAGGCTTATTAAAGGCTGACCAAACCTAAAAGAAAAACACAAGAATAACTTGTGGACTGATGGCTTTAAAAATCTTCAACAGGGGATGGGGAGGTAGTTCAGCAGTCTAAGGACCTGTGTGGCAAGTGCTAGTACCTGGGTTCAATTCCCAGCCATGTGGTCCTGGAACCCCAGGTAAGCCAAGACAGCCACCTGAAACCCAGCATGGTGGCACATGCCTATCATCCCAGCACTGGGGAGGTTGAGACAGGAGGCTAACTAGGAGTCTGAGCTGCATAGTGAGACTCTGTACCAAATAAATAAAATACTTTAAAAAAAAAAAAAAAGCTTCAACAGACCCTGGAAATCTAGAAGGCGGTATATGCGTCTCATGCTGGACACATGCTCCTGGAAACAGCCGAGAAGGTGCTGCTCTCTTGCAGCCTCAAGGCTGCACATGGGCATGAAGAGGAGGCTGAGGCAGAGTCCTCAGCAGCCCGGTTAGCATGGAAAGGTTCACCCCATGCTCCCAAGTAGGGCCAATGCTTTGCTATTTCAAAGAAAGATATAGTAAGCCCTTCCACAGAATATATTAAGTAAAATCAATGGATTCCAGTTTTAGACAATAAAACTCTACTTTTAGTAATTAATAAAGCAATTAAGACCAGGCCTGCTAGTACACACCTGTAGCCGCAGAACTCAGGAGGCTATGGCAAGAGGACTACCACAAGTTCAAGGCCAGCCTGGGCTACATAATGAGTTCAAGACCAGCTTGAACTACATAAAGAGACTCTGTCTCAAAAGAAGATCAGCAAAGAATTTGAATAGATATTTCTTCGTGGTGGCACACACCTGTAATCCCAGCACTTGGGAGGCTGAGGCAGGAGGATCGGCGAGCCAAAAGTGTAAGCCAAATCAGGTCTTTCCCCCTTAAACTTGAGTGCTGCGTATTCTGTCTTGGTAATAAGAAAAGTAAGACACATACAGAGAGAAATATTATTGCTAGAAGACTCATAGTAAAGCATCTGTCTGATTTCTTCCCTGAAGCCAGACAGCAGTGGGTAGATTATTGCATGTGCTAAAAGAGTCTAACTTCCCAGCCGCAGTTCCCTATCAGCCAAAATTCTTTCACAATTGGAAGTGAAATAAAACACATTTTCTGTGAGAAAAAAATTAACATGTTATCACCAGGAAGCTGTGATTCTAGCATTGCACAACGAAGTCATCACACCCTCTAGATTCAGTCATTTCTGAAAAAAACCCTGTGATTAAATGAGGCATTAGAGGAACATCTAGGCACAAACCATAACACCCAAAACACCCTAAAGGAAATCCTAAAGCTTATACTAAATATAGAAAATAAATGATCCCATGGTAGAAAGCCTATAATAAGAAAATAAAATGAGCAAAGTGATATAAATGTGGGAAAAATGTAAGTGAACATTGACAGTAAAAATAAAACTGTACACAGAAAAAGAAAAAAATTAAAAATAAGGACAAAAATAGCTGGGCAGAGTAGCACAAGCCTATAATCCCAGTTGATAGAAATGCTGAGGCAGGAGGATCCCAACTTTGAGGACAGCCTGGGCAATTTACCAAGACCAGGCTTGGCAAATTTAAATTTAATTTAAAAAATTAAATGGGCTAGAGATTTATCTCAGTGCTGTACCTGAGTTCACTCCTCAGTACCAAAGGAAAGAAAAAAAAAAAAAGAAAGAAAGAAAGAAAAGAAAAGGGGAGGAAAGGGGAAGGGAGGAAAGGAACCCACCCGTTGTGGCATGTGCCTGTAACCCCAGCACTAAATGGAATAGGACTGGGGAATGAGGCAGGAGGGTCTCGCCAAGTTTGAGGCCAGCCTTGGTTTCTGAGCAAGACCCCATCTCGAAAAAAAAGGTGTATACATTCTAGTATACATTCCATCAGTTTTTTAAAAAACATTTAATGTGTAAAGATAAAAGAAAAACCATTATAGCAACTAGTTTTGTTTGTTATAACAATTTTAAAGATGCTTTGCCAATAAATTCCTTTTTTATATATAAAGAAGCTATCTCTGTAACTTTATCTTACCTATAGAGTGACTCCACCATTGTGGTCTCAGATCTTCTGCCAGAAAAATAAGATTTATACTGGTAAATAAAATGACTCTCAAATTCTGTCTTTTCAATTATATGCTTTACAATTATACAACGACCTCCCAAAGGGGGGATGAACAGATCTAGCTGGGGCCTCCTAGGGTAAATCCTTGCCCCAGAGGACTGCTGTATAATCTGCAGGACCTATCCCAGTGAGAGAAGATGTAAATCTAAGAAAAGAAGTAATGCTTACTGTCAGTGTATTTGCCTGATTCAAGTAGTTGCTGCAGATTTGTAATAAACCAAGTACTAAAGTACAGAGATCAGATTCCTATAAACTAAACAGAATTCGACTCTTTCAGAGGAGCTGAAAGACAAGAACAGCTCTATTAGTTTAATTATTTCCAGTGACAACTCTGCCATCACTACTGAAGACTGCATGTGAGATTTCTATGCTTACTAAATTGCCTCTTGAAGACATGGTTTCAATTTAGAATCTTAACATTTGATAAGCTCCAAGAAATGGTATATAATGGATATATCACTAAACTAATAAGATGGGTGTCACGGTTTATGTCTAGTTGTCCCCCCAAAGCCTCATGCAGTCATGGAGCTGACTTCTAGAGGCTGTGATTAATTCATGATCCAGTGCTGGGATTATGGGTGCGACTGTTACACCTGCTCTGGGGCAGGTAGCCTGGATGCAGTATAAGGAAGGGACTGAGGCTCACCTCTGTTGCTGCTCCTCTTCCTTCTTTGCTTTTGCTTTTTTTTTTTTTTCCTATGTTCTGCCATAATGAACTGCTGCCCCATGTCATGTGCCAGTCTTCCTTGGAGCCAGCTGAGTATGTGCTGAAACCTCCAGACCGTGTGCTAAATAAACCTTTTTTTCCCCTTCATTTTGGGTAACAAGGATTTTGTCCCACCAGTGAGTGAAAAGTAACCAAGGCAATAGGCTCCTAGTACATCTGGAATTATTGAGGAGGAATTGCCATTAAAAATGATCTGTTAGGATCAGCAAGATGGCTCAGCAGTCTAAAGCACATGCTTAGGCAAGCTTAGGCAACCGCAGAGATCACGGTTCGACCCCCAGCACCACATGCTGTACCAGCCCCATCCTCAGGGCAGGCTGAGCCAGCCATAATATATATTAAAAAAAAAAAG
>PVKN010033148.1:0-12112 GCA_004027915.1 Capromys pilorides
CCACAACTAATGAAAGCAAACTCACTTTATAAACAAGAATGTCCTTACTTTGGCTGTAGAAGGAAGGGTTAACAGTAGAGAAATTTTGTTATATCTCAGTGAAAAGTTGTAGAAAATTTTTGTGGGTTATCAGATTCTGGTACTGCCATTGGCTTTGAAATTTTCTTGTCTATAGTAAGTCAGAATAGGCTCTGTCATCTCACATATTGTATACATTTTCCCTAAATAAATTCTCAGTTCTTATAATGTCCTCCAATATTGAGCTACAGCTTTCCAAATTAGTGACTTTAGTTTTCATCCTATTTGTCTAACTTAGAATTTCAAAGAACTAAAACATGACTGCCCTTGTCCTTATTTGGATTTTAGCATGTACTCTAGTTGACATTCCCCCTAAGACCTAAAGAAGCTCTGCAAAGTGAGTATCGACAGTGTGAGGTGACCTTCAAGGGACCCAGCCCCCAGTACATGGTGTCTGGGTGACCTTGGTGCCTGCGGTTGCTGCTATGTGTGCTGCTTGAAATCTGCACTGAACTGAGGTTTCTAAACTCTGCTCTGAGAAATAACCATGCATGACTATGGACAGTCTCACCTAAGTCCCCATCATTATGTGCCTCGTAGTTTACTTTATATAGAAAATATCCTGTACTACCATGTCCCAACAGATGGTTTAGCTTGTCCTTAATGAATAAAAGATGACCCAAAAAAATGAATTTGGATTGTTCAGAAGAAAGAAAAATGCTCCTTCTTTCCTTCAACAAGAGGAGAGCTTGATAGAGACTCCTTGATCAGACTTTAGTTAGACTCCTCTGAGCCCTAATTCCAATGAGGCCCTGACCTTGGTCTCTACACTGACCCTGCTCTGCCGAATCAGTCTTACCCACTCTTAGCCAGAATTCTGTGAAGTTAGGTAAGCGGAGACTCTCCCCTCCCTTGCTATCAGATCACCCTTGACATTTGATCAAGTTTCTTATTCTCCATCTTTGATGTATTGCTCTTTGATTTACCTTTAACAAGGATACCACATTGTTAGATTAGCAAGAATTCTCCAACGCTCAGTGTGGCTCTGCTTAGCCATTTTTCATCTACTAACTGCCCACTCTGTTTCCTTGCACAAAATCCCCCTTAGGTTTGTATTCACAGTTAAGCCTGATCTCTGTTGCAGTCTTTTTGGATGAAGTCTTCCTTACCAATTTTTTTTTTTTCAGAACCAGTGATCAAACTCAGGACCTTGCACTAGCCAGGCAGGAACTTGTGCCCCTGAGCTATCTCCCTGGCCCCTTCCTTATCCTTTTAGCAAGTGTCAAAGAAAAGTAAGTTTTTCTGTAGCAAAATCAGTCACAACAATGAATGCACTACCATTCCACTTGGGCTTTGTTTGTTCATTTGTTTTGCTTTGTCAATGCACACAAAATGAATATCACACCCAAAATAGTAGCCAATGAAATAATGCTATAACTAGAATCCCTGCAAATAGGCCTAGTGAACTGCGGGCTACCAAATACGGGCAGGCAATCAGGATGCCAATTTTACTCCCCTTTAAAAAGCAACAAAGCCATTGCTATTCATCCTTGATTGTTTCATTTAATAGGACCCTGCTGGAGGCAAAGGCTTACTTGCATTTCCCAGAAGGCAGAAGGAGAAGCCCCAACACCTCCCAGTGGTCCCATGTGGGCTCTGCTCCAGACTCATGAACTAAAGACCACGGGGACTCTGCTGCAGGAATCATGCCAGCACTGTAAAGTCACCTTGGGGTGTTATTTTTGTTGTGCTTGTGTGTTTCCCCGTAATGATCCACCCTAAAACTAATAGAAGAGCTTTAGTGCTTGTCTGGAGAGATGCCAAAGACATGAGGAGCTGGAGAGCCTCTTTCTCACAGGCATGGAGGTAAAGGGAGCCCAAGGAATGGGTTTGTATGGCTGATCTGGCAGGGCAGGGTCAGTGTAGAGACCAAGGGCGAGCAAAGGAAAACAAATCCCTGGCATCTGAGGCCAAGGTCGAAAGGGAGAGAGTAAAGGGCTCTTCTCATCCTAAAGAAGCCCATGAGAAACAGTCCAGAGGCTTTTTCTGCAACTGAAAATATCTGCATTGAGCATCCGCAAGACGAGTGGACAGCCATAGATAAGGAAAAGATCAATCCCTCAGCTCTAGGGGGACAAATCAAAGGTGGTGTGAAAGGGACTAGGAAATACATGCAGGTGCTTATGGAGGTGTGTGACTTCGTGCCAGTGCTTCCTATTTTGTTTTGTTAACAGGAATTATGAATGGTTATTGAGCTAGAGAATAAGACACGTGGCATATAACAGAAGGAGGAGGCATTCTCTTTACCTGGGGCATGTGTGGGCGATCAGATTGGAAATATGGGTCACTATGGTTTGAATGTTTCCCCTAAAAGCTCACATGTTGGAGGGATAATCGCTAAGCTCACGTATCGATGGGTTTTGGAGGTGGGATATTTGGGAGGTGATTAAGACGAAATGAGCTCCTGAGGGTGGGACCACCACAACAGCATGAGTGACCTTATGAGAGGCGGGGAGAACCTGAGCTAGGGTACAATGAGAGGGTCTCGCCAGCTGCTGAGCAGTTGTCCCTGTGCTCCTGGGCCTCCCAGCCTCCAGAGCGATATCTTAAATAAAATATTATTCTTCATAAATTCCCTGCACGTCAGTGTTTTATTATAGCAACAAACAATGGGCCAAGATATAGATCTTAAAGATAATCAGAATCACTTGACTGTGACGATACATGGTTCCTGCGTCTCTGACTCCCTACTCCCTTCTCCCTCTTACACTGGTAGGAGGAGTGTTCTCTAGGCAGCTCAGCCTGAATTATTGAAATAGGACCTGCTGCAAACTCCACAAAGAGCAGCCATGAAGCTCACATCCCTGAATTTGCTCTCCTCCGTCCTCACTACCTTGCCAAACAAATCACAGGGACAGTCCCTGTGGAAGGCGTAGGCGGGGCTGCACCAGCCAGTAAGCAACACTCAGGCAGCTGCGCGGTCACCCTCCTCCCTGTGAATCAGGCGTGAGGGCTTGGGCAGTACATACTCAATGGATGGGCCTGACGTAAACAGACTTACCACGTAGGCAAATTTATCATCGCACTCAAAAACAGAGCGCACGGGCTGGGGAGACAGCTCAGCCACTCATGTTCTCGAGGAGGAATAGCACCGCATCTGGAATATCAGCATCAGGAGTATGCACTCCTCTGGTGATATCTATGTCTCCTTGCCTTGCAGAAAATATCATTTTATTGCTATTTTTCATACTTTCCATCTATGTATGTATATCACATATATATGTTTGTAATACTTAATCACATTCCTCTTGGGGCGGCAGTAAATACACGCGTCACATCTCTCTTTCACTCAGCGCTTCTTCCCTCCCACTCCTCGTCTCTCCCTGACTACTTGGCTGCCGTCCCATCTCCACAAAGTCTGTCTGCTTCCTGTTTATTTCACCCTTTAAATTATTTATATTTTGAATTTTTCATATAAGAGAAATCATGCAATATTTAACCTTCTGCATCTGATTTATTTCCCTTAGCATTACAGTCTCAAGGTGCAGCTATGGTCCCACTAAGGACTCAAATCCATCCCCCTTTATGGCTGCGTAGTTGTCACCTGGCAAGATGACTTATGAGCAAAATGGTGGCCGCCTTGGTCTCTCCACGAATGGATGCTCCAGCTGCGTCTCTGGGACCATGTCAGGCTCCTTGTAGCAGAAGCAGAGAAGCTACCACCCTCTTACCTCTGGTCCTCCACCATCCAGTCAGCACCACATTAGCAAAGCACTCAGCTTCATGCTTTCCAATGTCTGGCCACCTCTTCTTCTTCTCTGCATTGTGTCTCTGCCCTACCTTTCTTTTTCCTTCTCCTCTTTGTCTGCTCAACTCCCATATCTATGAATGAATTTATGTCCTATTTATGTCCTATTTTTGGACCTGTACATCCCTCCTGACATGATGCAACTTTGCCATCTTTTTAATCAATTTTTTTATTTGGTACAAGGTCTTGCTACACAGTTCAGACTCATAGTGATCCTCCTGTCTCAGTCTCCCCTGAGCTAGTATTACAGGCATGTGCCACCATGCCTGGTTTCAGTGGCTGGCAGGGCACTCTCGTGTTTCCAGGGCCATGTTGACTTGCAGTGCAAGGGATCGAACCAGGGTCCTTATGCTAGCCAGGCAAGCGCATAGACAGCCCAGCTGTTTCCCCAGCCCTTTGCCATCTTTTGAGCCACTCATATGGGAAGGGAGATGGTCAATTTGTGTGAATTTTCTTACTTATTAAAAAAATGGATGCTACTAAGGTTTTCTCAGTTGGACAGAAAAGTGCATTTCTGAGCCTGTTTCCTCTCCTGAAAAGGCCTTTACCAGGCATGCTGGATGGGTCTGCTTCACCCAGGATGCTGCAAGGAAGCAGCCAGATGACACACACTTTTGGTGAATGTTTTGTTCCCTTCTAAAAATAGAGATCGGCTTTGGAAAAGCACCACGCTCCTTCCTCTTGGCCACAACTCCGTTCTGCACAGCTCCCACCTGCCTCCTTCAGTGGTTATTCTCAGTCCTTGGGAACAGAATCCAAGAACATAAGGGCTGGTTCCTGACTGCAGCGAGTCTTATTCTTTTAGAGATTAAGTGTTTCATGCACATTCTTGAATGCTAGCGACTTGGGGTGTGTAACTGAAAAAGGAGAAGGCGGAATGATTTTTTAAGTAAATTGAGTGTTTTGGGGGAAAGAGTCTTTCCAAGGGAGAGGGTTGACTACTGTCAGTACTGTGAGTAAGAAAAGATGTTCATCTCAGGCCAGGGAGATAGCTCAGTAGCCTACATACCTGCCTGGCAAGTGTAAGGAGCCAGGTTCGATCCCCAGTGCCACATTGCCATGCCAGCGCTGCATGCCAGCCCTGCACCAACTGGGCCACTGAAGCGGCATGGTGATGCACACGTGCAATCCCAGCACTGGGGAGGTTGAGACAGGAGGTTCACTATGAGTCCACGAAGCTTAGCGAGCCCTTGACCAAATTAATAAGGAAATAAATTTTAAAAAATAAAAGTTGTTCATCTCTTTTATGTTGCCCTGGAACAGGCTGGATAGTAGAATACTATTTCCTCCTATGTTCAGTGGATTGTGCCCCCGAAAACCACAGGAAGTATTTAATACTTCAGTCCTAGTGGCAGAAAACAGAAACTGTGTGCACCAAGATGGACAGGTGTGCAGGCTGGTGCAGGTTCTCAGAGCACTGTGTGAGAACGAGCTGGGAAAGTCTCACCTTGGCAACTCTCACCGAGCCCCAGGTAGGAAGCTACTGGGAACACAGGTATCTTGGCCAGCTTTCCCTTGCTTTAACAAAATACCTGAAAAAAACAACGCAAAATATAGAAGGTGTATTCTGTCTCTTGGTTTTAGCCCATGGTCAGTTGGCCCCATTGCTTCTGCTATGTGGTGAGGGAAAACCATCATCATGCCAAGGAAGCATGGGGTGGAGCAGGGGTGCAGTCCAAGGACAAACAGGAATGAGCTAGAACTCCTAAGGACGTGGCCCAAGGTGACACTCCTTTCAGCTATGCCCACGCCCTAACCTTCCATCACCTCTCAATAGCCCATCACATTATGAACACATTGGTGGATTAACCACTGACTCAAACCCTCCCCTCCCCTCGAGTGGTGCTACACTGTGTGTTCCACACAAGAGTCGTGGGTTGGGGGTACACAGACCTAAACCATGGAAACAGGGCTGGACTGGGGGAACAAGCCGCCTAGAAAGCCATCTCCAGAGTTGCCTTAAGGTCCAAGGCAGGCCATAAAGTGTTAATACAACCATCAAGGCAGAGATGATCAAAGCTGAAAAGGTAGGACTGTTTGTTACCTTATCATGTGAGGAACCAGAGGGAAACTGGCACAATGACCAAAGCAGGATATGCCAAGGGTTGAGATATGGCTGATGTGGAATTGTTCTCCCCTCAAAATGTGTTAGAATTCTAACTCCCAGGGCCACAGAGTATGGTCATGTTGTGAGCTAAGACCATTAAAGGTAATAAATATATACATAAGGTCATAGCATCTGTATGTAGGAAAATGTCCTACATGCCTAGCATCCATACATATGTACATATATGAACAGATAAGCAGATGTAAAGGGAAGCCTTACAGCTCTCCTGCCCAGAGTTTAGCCAAAATGTGGACAAACATGGTCATATAAAACTCACTGGTTTATATAAAATAGTTTTCCTACTTCCTGTTTCAATCAAATTATTTTTCTGACAGATGGAATCTAGCTTGTGACCAATATTTGTGGAGGGGACTTTCCCAGATAAAGAGTTACTTTGGGATATTCCTCAGTTGTTTGAGAACCCTGAATGGGAGCCAGCATAGCATATGGGAGCACTCATGGAAGATCACATTTGGGCTCCAGTAAAACTTAGATGGGACACAGGTCCAGGGCTGTGTAGCTGGAGGGATTGAGGAGCTGGAGAGAGTGGAACAGGATAGGCCTGGTAGGGAGTCAGAAGGGAGAGAGAGGTAGAGTGAAAGGGGAGACATGGCTAAGTGCTTGAGGCTACTAAAGGGGGTACAGTGGTGGTAAAAGGAACAGGAGGAACAAAAGTGATAGGAAGGGGGAGGCCTAAGAGAAGCCCATTTGGGGAGATCTTAAATTTCTTGAAAAAGCAATGGAAGCCTTAAATTATCCTTAGTAAATCCATGCCAATGGTCAAGGAAGCAGATGAAGTCAGCACCGCTGGGGTACATTTCCACCATGACTTGAGTGTGTCCTCTGTAACTTCATGTGATGGAATTCCCAATTAATGTATTAATAAATCTTCAGATTAAATATTAAGGATATTTGGAGGGAGTCTTCGAGCAGTGGTTAGAGTTAGCTGAGGTATGGAGGTGGAGCTCTCATGGGGGCATCAAGAGAGAGACCCATGCTAGCACACTTGTACCATCTCTATAGGACACCTTTTAACCATGTTATAATGCCACCAGATGCCTGTACTATACCCTTGTTCTTCCCAGTCTCCAGAAGTATAAATTGGGTGAACATCAATTCTTTATAAAGCACCAAGTCTCGGGTAAATTGTCAGAGCAACAGAAAACAGACTAAGCCACCTTCATATAACCGGTTTCCCCACTACCAGGAGTAGGAGCCTGTCTCCCTTAATGTTATATGATCAGAATGGAATATACAAAGGGGTCTGCCTCCAGAACTTCACTAGAAGTCTTGGTTATTATGGTCTCTTGAGTCAGCCTGCTATGTCTCTTGGGCCCATAGGAGGCCTTGGGAAAAAAAGGACTCTATTATCAATAAATATCAGGAGTTGATTAGGTAGGGGTAGTAGGCTCCTTCTATATTGCTTCTGGTTCGGTCCCTTTGAGCCTCATCTTTCCCATTCTTATTGCTCTACTTACATAACGTCTAAAACTACAGTGTACCTTATCTAGCCAACTGCTTCCCAGATTCCCTTAAAAGTATATAAGTGTTAAAACCATTGTTTTTTAAAAGCCTCTTTAAAACATGACCTTTATTAACCATTCTATTAAGATAATCTATAAAGCTATCCCCCACATAGATGTTACCCTTTGATTTAAATTCTAGCATGAGTAAACTAGGCAAGGAGCATTAAAAGCAGAATGCTTTTGAGGACCCACTGGGTCACCTTAGAGGTGGTGGCATGCTAAGCACCAGCGCAGCACGTGCAAGCCAGTCTTGGTTAATCACATTTGGGGCCCAATTAAGTTTTTCTGACTCACTCTTGTTTCCACCTGGGCCCCAGCAAAGGGAGCGCAGCAGGTGAAATTGCCGCAGGCAGGAGGAACCGTCAGCTCTGGCTGGTGCTTCGGCTTTATTGCTTATTAAGTGGGCTCTTTTCAGCTTCTGAAGGACAAGGAGGAGCCAGGCTAGAAAAAGACCAAGGAGGGAAGATTAAAGGTCCTGAATCTGCTCTTCTCTCTGCCTTCCGTGTAACCTAGAACTTCTCTCACACCTACCACATTTTATGGCTTATATTTCCCCACCCCACCCCAACGCCTCCTGCAGTGACAGGTGGGGTTCTTCAGAGGTGGCTTCACCTAGGTGTGGGATCCTGGGATTAAAGGTGCGTGGTCCTGAACTAGCGCACTGATTGGTTTAGCACAATTCCAGGTGTGGATAATAGAAGGCCTATCCTGGATGTGGGTGGTGCCACCCACAAGGCGCACAGCCTCTATGGAACGAAAGGGACAGGGTGGCTGGCTTCACTGATTCTGCTTCCTGCCTGCCGCACTGGGAGCTCTTTCTCCATCCCCATACCCTTTTGCTGTGCTGTCCTGCTGTTTTGGAGACAGCTGTCTATAGACCGAATCCTCTACTAACTGTGACCCAGAAATAGCTTTCTTCTTTTAACTTAGAGTGTCAGGTATTTTGTCCCAGCAACAAAAACATCCACCTGGGGAGGGTGGGAGTAGCTCTCACCTAGCTGGGCGGACAAGCTCTGCAGGATGGGTACACTGGGACAGGGAATGGCTTGAGGTCTCCTGGAGACGATGCCATTCTCCAGAAACTTTTATTTGCCCTCCGTACCCCAGAAGTGTGATAATCCACAGCGCCTTTCATTTTTCAAAAATTTATTGAGAAGAATATTGGAACATTGACCTCAGTCTTCCCAGGGTTTCTGATCTCAAAGGGTTTTGGGAAAAAAATGTCTGGTGTTTCCTGTCTTGGAAGACACAAAGTACTGGTGAATCTGATGCATCTCTAAGGGTGGATTAGGTATCACAACAGTGGCACGGAGTACCTGATACCACATTGGAAGGCAGACCTGTCAGAACCGCAAGCAGGAAGCAGTTGTGTGTGATCCTAAGGTGCCCTTGATCAGACATCGTTTCTCTCACTCCAGTGCTCCTCCAAAAGCTGAAGGAGACTCCTGGGATGGAAACAGAATGGAAGAAGAAGAAAAAGCCCTACCAGAGAAGCCACAGGGAAGTGATCACCGGGAACTTGTGGTAGTCTCGGCCCTCTCCAAGCCCCCATACCCATTGAACTTGCCCAGGAAGAGCATCGTGAGGGCCCTGCTCCTGCAGAATGACCTCATAGGTCAACTGTCCATCACTGTCCTGTGCCTGCAGTGTCTGCCTCTGGATTGCAGACCTATCCACTGTTCCTTAAGTGACTCACGACATAACCAAACAGCCTCTTTATTTTCTTTTTTGCTGTTTCTTTCCCTTCCAAGAGATCAGAGAGGCAGATCTGACCACGCCTCTTGTCTCCTTTCCCATTGATCTACAAGAAAGCTCTTTGTGCAAAAACCAGCGTCACACTATTTGCTGCTAGGTGTATATGGCAGCAAGCCCCTGCGCGGTCCAATTTCTATGTTCGTCTTCTTTTCCTGTCTCCTAAAGGAAACAGAAAAGTATCACAGTTGGAGGAAAAGAAATCTCAGTTTTGGCAAGCAATAGGTGAAGATATGAAACTTTTCTTGGCCACTTCATACCTGTGTGGCCTTGGACAAGGTACAATCGCAATGATTTCTCACATGAACTTGACAGGGATGTTCTGGAGCTCCAGTGGGACAGGTGTTAGCAGGGACAAATCTTACTGTCCTTCTGCTTTCTCTTTTTGATGCTTCAGTTACTTTCCAAGCCTGGGGGCTTCTTGGGTGTCAGGATTCTCCCTCTCCCAGGAGTTGAAGTCTTGTCCTTAAACCAGTCATCACACACAGGGTATTGATTCTTCACAGAGGTCACTTTTTCAAGATTCCCTACTGGAGCCCCCAGAACTCATGCTGCCAGCTGAGGACTGGCTGCAGGGACCTGCCTGCTCTCAGATGCCTGCCTGCTTCCTAGCTTCGAGGGATGCAGGCCCTGAGCTGCCCAAGCAAATCCATGCTCTGAGAAGGACACTGGCCTCCTCCCAGCCTGTCCTGCATTCTCAGGCTGAACGGCGGGCTCATTTCTATCCAGGTTACTCTTCCTTCTCTACCAGATTCCTTTATTTCCTGAAGTCCAACTTCCTTCATACAACTTCCTGCTTCCTTCCTGGTGTCCCTTTCTGTTCCCCAAAGCAGGTACGAGGTCACCTTGCCATCCAAAACACTGCACAGTGTGCCCCAAAAAACCTCTTAGAGCTATTCTTAGCCCTTACATAACACGGGGTCTATATTCCAGAGGAGAGGTCCTCAAATTTTTTGGTCTCTTTACACTTGTAAAAGTTATTCGGAGCCCCAAAATTCCCTTGTTTGTATGGGTTATAGCTCCAATACATACTGCAATAGAAAATAAAACTGAGACTTCCATTTTGTTTTCAATGAGGGAGCTTGAATCCAGGAGAAGGGAAGTGAGCTACACCCTCAGCCTTAAAATCAAGACACTTCAAGGTATTTATTTATTAGCTCAGTAATGAGTCCATTGCATGATGACATAAATAATGTATTTTCTAAAGGACAACGATATTTTCCAAACAAAAGCTCAGTGAGAAGAGGAGCACTGTTTTCCATCTTTGCAAATCTCCAGCATCTGGCTTAATAGAAGACAGCTGGATCCCCAACAATTTGTTCAATCTGCTGCAAAACATTATTTTGATTAAATTATAAAGAGAAAATCCATGCAATCACAGACATGCAGACAGAAATGAGGAGTCATCAAATGAGGAGTCATCATGAGCCCCCAGAAGTACCTGGGAGACCTCCTGGGGCCTTAGATCCTTGGGTTTCCCCTGGAGAGCCAGAGCTCTGACTAAACCAAGGCACCTCACAGTTGTGTTGATAAATGGGCTACCCTCCTTTCTCCACCCTCAGCTTGCACTGTTCTTTTCCTGCAACTCCTCTTCAGTTGCACTGACCTTGTCAAACCCAAATCTAGACCCAGCTCAGCTGTTTGGCAATAGACAGAAGCCACATATCTCTGAGGTGCTAGCAGACCTCGTCAGGTAGAGAAGGCTCTTGCTGTGACATCCAGAGCATTCTCCTGGAGCTGACATCTCTGGGGGACGCAGTACCACCAGCTTCCCATACACTCAGAGCTGGTGAAGGTGTTGGCTATCTTTGAAGGCTCTTAGAGTAGAGCAGCACTCAGCTCGGGCTGCCATACAAAATATCCATCTTCCGGGAGGCTCATGCGGGCAATTACTTTCTCACAGTTCTTGGGACTGAACATCCTCAATCAAGGTGCAGAAGGGTGATTTCTCCTGCATCCTCCCTGCTTGGGTTGCCTTGCAGGCATGTTCCATCTTGCCACCTCCTCACAGGGTCACCTTCAGTCTTGCTTTTGTTACTAGGAGATCCTTCCTATTGGTTTAGGGCCCACATGTAAGACCTTCTGAAACCTTATCTCTCTAAAGACCTCGTCTCTAAGTACAGTTACATGAAAGTCTAAGCCCATAGCATATTAACAGGGCAGGGCAAGGGCACACAATTCTGTCCACAATATCTTGACACCTGTAGCAATCCCTTGCCCTTCACTAGGACAATATACCCAACACTTACAATTTCAGGGAGGAGAGGTTTACTCTGGCTCATGGTTTAGCTCACAGTCAGCTGGATCCAAGACAGAAATGGCGTGATAGAACAGTCTGTCATCGAGAATACCGCTCAATTCACGGCAGCCAGAAAGCAGAGGAGGCACAGGAAGGATTGGAGGAGAAGAACACAGCGTCCTCTTCCAGGTCTCCCGCCTCCCAGGTCACATCCTCTTCCAGGTCGCATTCCCAGTGAGCCACCCCTCCACCCAGGGCCCACTCCTCACTGCACATTCATCTGTGATCTCACCAGTGGATGGATCCACAATGGCTTCTCCGTGATCCAACTGCCTTCCAAAAGCCCCAGCTCTGAATTCGCAAGACTTTTGTGAAATGTTAAACCTCAACCAGCCCACTACATTCAAAATAACCATTTTCACCAGCTCCTTCTCTACATAACAGAGTTATTTTCAATTAAAAATAAAGTCAAGATATGGAGCAAATAATAAAAGAAAAGAAATTAAGACAGTGAAAATGTTATTTCATTGAGCTCTGTACATGTAATGATTAAGAGCAAAAATTTTATGCTGAGAAAAAGGAAAAAGAAATGTTTTTAATTTTTATTAAAGAAGAAGACCCTAAGAACTTTTTCTGAAATTGAGTGCACTACACTAAATTCA
>PVKN010033149.1:0-12105 GCA_004027915.1 Capromys pilorides
ATGGTAACTTGCTTTGCAAGACTTTTTGGGTAACATTCACAGTAGTTTTCCTAAAAATAAACATCTTCAATTCCTTAAAAGAACCCAATGGATATTACCTTCTATTGTAAAGACTAAACCTATTCCTAAAGCAGATACATTTTTTACTGATGCCAATGAACTTGGCATGGCAGGATTTGTGGGTCCTAAAACTAGAATTGAGCAAACTCCTTTTCATTCTGTACAAAAGGCAGAATTAGCTGCTATTATTATGCTGCTCCAAGATTGTTGAGAACCACTTAATCTTGTAACTGATTCTCAATATGCTAAACATACAGTAAAAGAAATAGAAACTGCTGCTTTACTTGCAGATGGTTCAGAATTGGTACAATTATTTTCTATGCCACAGTTTCTTATAAGAAATAGAAATCAGCCTCTTTTTATTACACATATTAGAGTTCATACTGCATTGCCTGGCCCTATGTCAGCAGGAAATGAAAGGATAGATCGATTACTTCTAGGTAATGTCCAAGCTGCCATGGATTTCCATGCTTCTATTCATACTAACAAGCAAGAGCTTATCCATAAATTCAATATTACACATAAACAAGCATGACATATGGTAAACTCTCGCTCACAATGCAGTGCTTTACAAGGTCATCATTTTTCTCATGGAATAAATCCAAGAGGAAACACAGCCAATCAGCTGTGGCAGATGGATGTCACTCATGTCCCTTCTTCTGGAAAATTACAATAAGTTCATATGTCCATAGACACATTTTCAGGATTTTGATGGACTACCACTTTACCCAGTGAAAAAAGTCAATTTGTCATATAACATTTTCTAGAAGCATTTAATGTAATGGGAATCCCCCAATAGATTAAAACTGATAATGCAGCTGTCTATCTTAGTAAGGTTTTAAAAAACTTTTTTGAACATTGGAACATTAATCATATTACCGCCATGGTCAAGCTATTATAGAATGAGCTAATAGAAGCTTAAAAGAGATGCTTATTAAACAAAAAGGGGGAAATTATATGGGACTACATATGAATACACCCAGGTTAATAATACAGAAAGTTTAATTTACATTAAATTTTTAAAATCAGCTGCCAGATGGACCTTCTGCTGCAGACCATCACTGGACAAAGGAAGTGAGCACTCCTTTGCAGTAGCCTTTTTTCTTTCTAAATAATATGGATCGATGGGTTCCAGGAGTTATCCAGAGATGGGGAAGAGGATTTGCTTGTGTCATTACAGATACTGGAGAAGTAAGTTGGGTACCAGCTCGACGATAAAGCCCAGAAAATGAGTGGGCGTAAAAGTTGATACAAAATCTCTGATTGCTGATGAGAGAACTCGCTTGATACTTTATAGGATATTAAGAAATTAATTTCATATAATTGGAACTGGGAGAAAAACGGGGAGAGAAAACAAAAGAGATAAAAATAAGCTGCCTTATTGCAGTCTCAAATCCAAAGATCTGATTCTCTTGACTACAAGAAGAGCTCAATGACAATAAAGTTCACCTGCTATGGCTGTTGGAAGCCAGGCAAGAATAAGAGGGATTGTCTTAAGAGGCCCACAAGCCATGCCCTGACTGCCAAGGCAACCACTAGAAGTGAGACTGCACTGAGGCGAAGGCCCCAGAGCTCAAACTCAGCTTCTCAGATAGTCCATTAGGACTAAAGGGCACTGGGCCTGCCTGCTCCCTCCGGCCAGACAGTCTCTGTCATCTACACAGAGAAGCCATGAGAAATCATGATGAAAGGAAAACAAACCAGCCTTTTGCTGGACATTGGCACAGGTCTCTTGGTTTTTCTCTAACCCTGACTTTCCTTCCAGTCATCATACCTCAAAACTTGGAATAAAACAAAATTAGCTTGCTGATGTCACAGTTCTCCTCACAAGGTGTAACTAAAAATAGAAAAATAGGGTATTTTGGTTTTCATGAGTTCTCAAAATTCAGAAATAATAACTAAAGCTAGAAGGACTTATAACAAACTGTCAGACCCTGTAAATAAAAAGGTCTAAGCTATTCTACCTACCCAAGATAAAATTGCCTGGTATCTATTGAGGGCCTTTAGGCAGAACCTCTGGAGAGTATCTCTGACTGCCGTTTCCCAACTACAACCCCTTTCAGCCTGAAGAAGCCAGAGTGGTCATCGCCCATAATTCCCTCATAGCAGTTCAGGTTACTTCTTCAGAGGAGAGAACGTTGCAAGCAGCCTGGTCAGCTAGAACAATTATAGGCAGTCCGCAGGGCTAGGCCCTCAAAAAAGATAACACAAAAGGCAAGATATCTAACAACTATGAGAGGGACAGGTGCTCCCACTATGGGCCAGACCTAAATACTAAAGGACAAACAAATGCTAAACCTCCTTAAAAACTGATATCCAAGATTGATCATCACCGAAAGAGAGCCAAAGGAAAATCATTTGGAAGTCATCCACAAAAGATCAGTTTTTTCTTACTGCATCACTATGATGACTTTATTATCGTTACTGGTAAGTGTGAAAGGAATTTTGGTTATTGAGTTTATCCACCTTACAATAGAAGAATTCACTGATGGAAAGATTCTAGTAAATAATAACACCAAGATACTTTAAAGTTATAGGTGCTAATAAAATGTTTCCACTGCCAGATCTGCCATCCTGCTAGAATACCAGTGTTGCTTATCTTAATAATTAGGATACACTGAGAAATCTGTAGAGGAGAGGCAGCCTGGGAGTTAGTTAATACTTCCAATGGAAGTGTCACAGATTGGAGCCCTTATGGCTCTGCCCGGAGTAGCTTATGGGAAACTCTTCTGGCCCCTACCATTACATGTCACAGATATTCTTTGAATGTATGTCTAAAAATCTTCTATCAGCTTTGAATTTTCTAGGAATAACATCTACAGCAGGACCAGGATCAGCATCTGACTTCTGAGAATCCCCCACCATGGTGCGGTTCCAACATTTGCTGGAGATGTTGAAGAAGAGAACAAAAGTGAACTTATGGTGGCCATGCTCTTGAGAATGATGACAGTCACCACTGCAGCAGTTGGAGTGATGTTGAGCCGGGGCATGCAAACCGTTTATCATGTGCAACGCAAGAAGTCAGAAAACTGTGGACTTTTCAAGGATACATGGACTCTAAGGATGAAGGATTTCGAACAGAATGTTGTTATATTGAAATGTTAATCTGTGGTACGTTGCCATTGAGATCCTGTTTCATCGATCAAAGGCTGATGATGCTTTGGTGAGAAGGTCATTGGAATTGTTTGGTACTGATCTGTTACAGATATTGAACAGATATCTGATTCTTTTCATGATATCCTATGGTTTAGTGGAAGCATCATGATATGTGATCTCTGTGCTGTAGTGAAGACGGGTCCATCCACAAGTTGCGGATTGATAGTCTGTAGTTCTCATCCTGATTTTTTAAAAACCAATAGAAATTGGAAGATGCAGCCTAACTGGTGTTTCAGGAAATGGAGTGTAATGGACAGGGCCCAGGGACAGCTGCGGTGTGGCAGCTTCACCTGTGGGCTCTCTGTTTATTGCTTTCTCCCTTTTTGTTTAATGCTATTGATTGACCCCTAAATGAAACGTATGATGCAAGAGGGATGGAAGTTAATGGAGATCGTGGTTATGCATGTGATTCTCTTTTTGCTAAGGTGATTGTGTACTAGATTGCACTCACTTAATAAACAAAGCTGACTTGTTCCAGAGGTTCTTGGCTCACTGAGGGTGTAACCTCAGTGGGCCCTCTGAGCCACCTTCATTGGGTCTTCTCGTCACTCCATTCAGCTCTTATGCATAGTTTTACAACAAAGTACCTGTCTTAGGGTGTTAGTTTGCAAAACATTACATGTGGCAAACTAAGAACTAAGCAGCATGTTTTGCGTGTGTGCTACTGAGGGTCAAAGGCAAGGACACCCTCCACGAGCTGTATCTCCAGCCCTCTTGGGTAGTTTTCTTTAGATGAGTGCACATGAGCATGTTTAATAAATTCATTTTATGTAGAATCACTAGAGAAAGTATTAGTGTCACATGCAACCGCAAAGTTCAGCCTAACATTTATAAAGCATTTCATTTGAAGAAAGGAAATTTTTTCTTATTGTTGTTTTTTGTTTTTGAGACAGGGTCTCAAAGCATTTCATTTGAAAACATTCACATTTATGTGTTTTTGATAATTTTCATAGAATGTTTATGACCTAAAAATAAACATTGCTCTATTCAATATCAACTTTGACAAGGCATAGAATTTGAAGCTGTCTTGCAGGATTGGCCTCCTGCATCAGCCTGCGTCACCACTGTTGTCATCACAGGCAAAAGACACCAGTTGCGACAATGGGCAGAGGTGTTGGTGGACTGAAAGCAGGAATGGTGCAAGAGCGCATCCCCTTAGCTTTGGTGGGGTTTTGTTTGTTTGTTTACTTGGCCTCTTCCTGCAGAGTAGTCAGCAATTGGTGTTCCAATTAAAGTGAGGCCAGTTTTCCTGATAATTCTAAATCAGGATTAGTTCTCCATAGTAGAATCACTAACTGACTCCTGTACTCATTGATTTCTGCAGAATTAAGATAATTCCACATTTGTGTAACTCACTTCCTACATCGAACACATGATGAGCATGGCTGAGACAAAGATATATTCTTTTTTCAAATTAACATAATGACAGACAAATTATATGTAGTATATACATATATATGTACATGGCTACATGTTACAAAGATGTACATGTAAGTATGTGTACATGTATTATATGTGTGTGTGTGTATATATCCCTGGGATGGTGCCAACCATCATGGCTGTGAGATCGATTTCTCCACGTGCAGAGGACAGCTTCCTGGTATTGGTGTGCAGTGGTCAGCACTGGTACATGGACGCATATGGAGGAAGCCAAGGGGCTTTGGCCAGGTGGGGTTGGTCACAAGGCAGGGGACAATGGGGAGGCCCACTCTGAGCTACAGGTTGGGGGGCTCAGCGGTGCAGACAGAATGGGCTCAGCAGAAGAGCTGGGCACCAAGAAACGGCACCATTCCTTTCTGCCTCCTTCCTCTGTGCCGCACCCTCAAGGCCGCCCCTCGCTCAGGAGGGTGTGTGGTGACGGATCACAGCTTGCTCTGATCAGCAGCAAAGAAGGCTGTGTCCAAGCTGTGAGTGTCAGGGAGACATGTGGTTTTGCTTGGCACCTAGCTGGGTGCTGAGCAGAGGTCAGGGTGCCAGTTGCAGCAGCAGGGACACTGCACTGCCCCGTAGGACTCGACTGCACCATGAACACAGGGAAGGGACAGCAGCAGCGACTCCCCCGTGAGGACAGGCAGAAGCGCATGGCTCCAGCTTCCCAGCATTGGGCACGGTGGCAACCCTGCATCGCTTGGAGACGGCCATGCCTGCTGCTCCTAAGTCCTTATCTAAAGTGCCCAGTGCAGGATTTCATGTGTGTGTTGCTATTAGATTCAGTGATGAGGTGGAGAGAAAGGCTCACTCTGAAGGTTCCAGGCCGTGGTCTGCACCAGAGATAGTGCTGTCAGCTCCTGTGACCAGGCCCCTGTGCTCAAGGACCTGCTCATTGCATTTCCAGAGGGTGTGGGGCTTGGGTGGACACCACCCCGAAATATCATTTCAGTAGTAGAAAAGAACGGGCTATGCTCACGCTTGGCAACAGCCTGAGATTTGGAGAGATGTGTGGGAGAGTGGATGAAGGAAATAAAAGAACCCTGTGGACAAGGATGGCTCGGAACCCAAACAAGCTGCTCTAGTGACAGGAAGGGTGACATTCAGTGCCCTTCCACCCCTCTGGCTACAGCACACGGTCGCCCACTGACCACCCCTCACAGGGCTGCCCATCTCTGTCCCAACCTCCACAGAGCGTCCTTCACATCCTTGTTCCGCAGGCTGTAGATGAGGGGGTTGAGCATCGGGATGACCAAGGTGTAGAAGATGGAGACAAACTTGCTCTGCTCCATGGACTCCACAGCCCCTGGCTGCGCATAGATGACAAACAGCGTTCCGTAGAAGAGGCACACAGCGGTGAGGTGGGAGGCGCAGGTAGAAAAGACCTTCTGCCTGCCGGATCCCGAACGCATCATGAGGACCATCACCACGATGTAGCCGTAGGACACAAGGACTGCTACCGTCGTGCTGACGATGATGAAGCCACAGAGGCCAAACAGCAGAAGGTCATTGATGGATGTGTCAGCACAAGCCAGGTGCAGCAGAGGAGACACGTCACAGAAGAAGTAGTTGATGCGGTTGGAGCTGCAGAAGGGGAGCTGGAACGTGAGGCTGGTCTGCACGATGGAGTTGAGGCAGCCTGCACAGTAGGAGCTGAGAACCAGGCGGGCACACACTGTGGGGGACATGGTCACGGGGTAGCGCAGGGGACTGCAGATGGCCATGAAGCGGTCGTAGGCCATCACAGCCAACAGGAAAGTCTCAGTGGTAGCAAACAAGGAGAAGAAGAAGAGCTGAGCAGCACAGCCTGCAAACGTGATGACCCTGGAGGAGGAGAGGAAGTCGGCCAGGGCTCTGGGGGCAATGGCAGACGAGTAGCAGAGGTCCAGGAAGGACAGGTTCTTGAGGAAGAAGTACATGGGGGAGTGCAGCCGGGCGTCCAGGGTGATGACCGCGACCATGGTGAGGTTGCCCGCGATGGTCCCAGTGTACAGGACCAGGAAGACAGCAAAGAGCAGGGCCTGCGTCTCCAGGCCGCCCCGGAAGCCCTCCAGCACAAACTCTAGCCAGAGCACCCCCGAGAAGTTTCCATTTCCGTGGTGGCTCATGGTTCCAAGCTGGACACATGTGGGGAGAGGATGACCAGGATAGTGGCAGAGAGGTGGCCTTGACCCACACTTACACGTACAATGGGGCAGAGAGAACCTGAGGAGCCGGGCTGCCCACCGACCAGGAGGCCACCAGCTCCGTGTTCTCCTTCCAGTCGGTGCCTGACATGGGACACTGTCTCTGCCTTACTTAAATCTGGGGTCTGTGCTGAGCCCCCGTGGGTAGGAGATGGAGTCCTGCCCTGGGGGCACTGCGAGGAGTCCAGAGCTGGGTGGTGTTCAGTGGCAGACACCGGCACCCCTGGTGCCTGCTTCTCCCTGCTGTCCTCCTGTGCCCGGCATGCTATGGGCAGGAGCCCGGCCTCCTGGCCTCTGCCCCACGTTCCCTGATGCTTCTCCTCATTCCCACGTGCACACACGGTGGTGCGCGCCTCCCGCCCACCAGGCACCCAATGGTGTGAGCCACCCCATCCCTGCCTGACACACAGCGGAGGTCCAGCTCTCCCCAGGCTGGGTGGGGTCCGGGTCATCTCCCCTGACTGACCCAGACCCAGCTCTCCCCAGCAGCTGTGCTCTGCCCCCGGACAGTAGTGGCGTTCAGTCTGCGGTGGTTCTGCCTCCTGGGGGACATCAGGGCCTTCCTGTGGAGCCTACATGCTGTGTGGTATGGGGAGACGGGGGCCCTGCTTGGCTGTGTGAGAAAGAGCAGGGCTGGGCCCTGGCCAGTGGGGAGGTGCATGCACCCCCCCACCCCCCAATGGACACTGCCATGTCTCTCCCCTGCTCTCCTCCAGGCTGGGCTGTAGGAACCTCCCTCCCTCCCTTTGCATGGCAGACACTGGAGGGCTCTGTCTGGTCCCACACACATTCCCATCCTGTTCTCCCTGTGTCTGCCTCAGCCCGATGTACAGGGACATCTTGAGAGTGGGCCTGCCTTCTGGTGGTCAGCAGGAGGGGTCACGATGCTGCTGTGGGGGGGTCCTGGTAGGTGGCTGGGGGCTCTGCCTCCTCCTGGGGCCCCAGGGAGGGCTGAGGCAGGTGCTGTGTTGCCTGGGAGCTTGGCGGTTCTCGCTGTGATGGAACTCCTGTCCTCCTGCTCCTCCCACCCGTCTGTGGACACAGTGGTCCTCAGCCAGCAGTGTCACCCTCCTCTGGGAGCCGGTGGAAATGGGGGCTGAGGCCTCCCAGGCAGTCGGAGCCTGTGTTTAGCAAGCGCCCCTGAGCTTGTTTCCCAAGAAGCACCCCAGGCACTGCTGACTCTGAGCTAGAGCCGAGGCTAGGATATTCAGGACAGGAGAGAGGTCAGTGTGTCCCCACAGAGCGGGGCCGAGCCTTCCTGTGAGCACAGCCCTGCTGCGTCCCTGAGCTCACGCCCTCTCCCTCCTGGCGGTGGACAGGCAGGGGTGCTGCTCTCACCTTCTCAGGACTTGGACAGGACACACAGCTCGCAGCTCCTCTTCCAGGGCCTGAGGGCCCCGGGCCTGCTCTGCAGAGGATGGTGAGGTGGACGCCGAGGACTGTGTCCCCTGTGCGTCACTGCAGCACTCCGGGCCCTGAGCAGAGGTGTGAGGCCAGCAGCATGGCCAGCTCTGCATCTGGCTGCCCTGTCCTGCCTCCTGGTCTCACGCAGGCATAGAGGAAAGGGCCTCCTCTGGGGCCCCCACAGCTGGACCGCATGGGAAGCTGTGTGTTTGCAGAATGTCCTCTGGGAGTGTTCTCTGTGTCTACAGGACAGGAACCTGGGGTCCCTCATGGCCAATTAGCAAGGCTCTGACCTCTGCAGTGCACTGGAACTGCGACTCCCTGGGCCTAGAGGCTTCAGTCCAGTGACCGACCTTTGTCTCATTATCTCCCATTCTCTTTGGGGCAGCAGGAAGCCCAACTATGTCAGGAGCCTATGGTGGGGGGCAACCAGGGAGCACCCCTTGATGGCATCTCCTGTGGGTCAATCCAAGGGTCATGGCGTATGCCACCTGTGAACATGGGGTCCTAGTGTTGTTATCTTTTTGCTTTCAAAGGACAGGGACACTGGGCTCCCATGGTAATAGCACTGCCAGGCAGATGGGGGAGTTACCATTGCATCACCTGCTGCATCCCTCACAGCCCACGTGCAGGGAGACCAAGGAACTGCATCTAAACTTTCTGAATTAACAACTTGTGTGTGTGCTGTGGTTACAGTCCTGAGCTTCAGACCCCACCCCGGTCCGTGCTGGTGCGCGTGCTGCTTATGACAGCCAGGATTGTGTCTCTTTGTATCTTTTACCCTGTGATACTCGAAGTGGGTATTTGTAGTCCGTGGTGTTTATATGCTCTGGGGTGGGATTGGCCAATGCACGTACCTCGACAGCCTTCCACGCTTTATTCTCCCCCTAGATCATCATCCTCCACTGCTCATTAGTTGTTGAGTTGATTGTCTTTTTTAAGATTAATTTTAATGAGAAAGAAGTAGCAATGAGACAGTTTCAAAACAGGCTAACAGGGCAGTTCCAATAATTAATATATGCATATTGTTGTCTTCATAGTAGTTATTCAGAGCACAAGTGCAGACATGATATCTTTTCTAAGCACTACTAGTACAGATCTCTTCTCATTGAACTAAGAGAAAGTAGCTGTGTATCTCTCCTGTTTTGTATATGCACACAAAATGGTCCTTCATTTCTATCCTCCTTTTTCATTTTGCTTTGTCAGAGATGGGTGCTCCATTGTTACTAGAGAAGCTATATTTGGAGAAGTCTATAAAGGACCTTTTTGTACTTGATGCCAGTTCAAATACTGTAGGTACTTGTATTTAGCAAAACAACCCAATACAGTTCAATAGACCATAATACTAGTGTGTTACCAGCAGAACTGCCATTGTCAGAAGCTGTTGACTTGAGTCTTCTACAGCTTAACATATTAATATGGCATTACTTTTTATACCACATGATTATACTTTTCTGCTGGATGGTTAAGACCATATTAAATAAAATCAGCACGGTATTGGCAAAAAGTAGACCTGAGTATCAGTGGAATAGTTTAGAAGATGTAGAAGGAACTACAAACACACTCAGCTACCTTATCCTTGACAAAGGGGCCAGATATGCTTTCTGGAAGAAAGATAACTTCTTAAACAAATGCTGCTGGAAAAACTGCCCTCTACATGTGAAAAGCTACAACTTGACCCGGGTCTATCACCGTGCACTAACTAAAGTCAAAATGGATTAAAGATCTCATTGTCTTTCGTTAAGTTTTTCAGATAGATTTCTTTTTATTTTAGACAGAAAGAAAATAATAAAAACAATGAAACAATTTCAAAACAAGATAATCAGAAATTAACAATGGTTATTATGTTTCATATTGTTATCTTCAAAGCAGTTGCTTATATTCTAACAATTGCTCCCTTCAATAAACTAAAAGAGATCATTATTATAGCTAGCTTCGCTCTTGTGTATGCGCGCATGTGTACTTGGGTGTGTTTATGTATTTCTTCCCCTTTTCCTTCTTTCTTTTGTCCTTTCTCCCATCACAATTTTTCTTTCCTTTAGGGCAGTTTCTTTACCTTTCATCTATTGTAGATTTTATTCTTATTTAAAAGAGTAAGTTCAACTGAAACTTATTCTTTTGGTTTCTTACACTACAGGAGACAATATGATATTTACACATGCGAGTCTGATGTATTTCACTTATGGATAGGATCTGTAGTTGCATATATTTACCTATACAAGCCTTAAGTTTGTCCTTCTTTTATATCTGAGTAGTATTCCATTTTATAAAAATACCACATATATTTTATCCACTCTTTGCTTAATGGGCGTTTGTGTGATTTCCAAGATTTAGCTATTACGAACTATGCTGACATAAACCTGAGAGCAGATATATCACAGTGGTATCATGTTTTTAATTCTTCTGGAAAGATATCAAGAAGGGGAATTGTTGGGTTGAGTGGACCTCTAATTGTAGTTTGTTGAGGAATCTCCACAATGCTTTCTGTGATTGTTGGACCAGTCTACACTCCCACCAACAATGGAGAAGAGTTCCTTTTACCCCACAATGCCACCATCATTGGTTATTGGTTGATTTGTTAATGATAGACATTCTTTCTAGAGTAAGATGGAAGCTTAGTGTTGTTTTAAATTGCTTTTAAAACCAGTATCTCTTGATGGTAAACACATTTTTTATATGCTGACTTGCCATTTGTATTTCCTCTCATGAGAAATGCATATCCATATCAGACATCCATTTTTTGGGTTGGGTGTTTGAATTTGCAGGGGCTTTTTTTTTTTTTTTTTTTTAAAAAAAACTTTATATGTTCTGGACAGAAGTCTTTTGTCTGAGAGAAAGTTGGCTAAATTTTTCCCCAACCCACAGGTTTTATTTGTCACTCTGTTGGTGTTTTTTTTTTGATGTGCAAAAACTTTTTAGTAGGAGGAGACTGCAGTTGTTGAATCTTTAAAGTATTTCATGCACAGTTTGCTTTTTGTTTATGAACTCTCTTCCTACCCTTATGTCTTCAGGATTTCTATCTACTCTCTCGTCCAGTAGATTTAGTGTTTGTTTTAATATTTAAATCTCTGATCTATTTTGACTTTAGTTCTTTAATTTAGTGCATGGTGATAGACATGGGTCTAATTTTAGTCTTTGGCATGTAGAAAGCCAGTGCTTCCAGCAGCATTTAGGTAACAGGCTACCTGGATTCCAGTGAATATATTTGTCCCCTTTGTCAAAGACAGGGTGACTGAGTGTGTTTATAGTTGTATCTACATCTTGTAATCTGTTCCATTGGCTCTCAAGTCTGTTTTTTTTCCCAGTACCGTGCTGATTTTATTACAGTAGTTTTGTAGTATAGTTCCTAGTGAGAGATTGTGATGTTCCCAGGCTTGCCTTTGTTGATCATAATTTGATTTTGGATATTTTCCAGTTCCAACTGAACTTCACAAAAGTGTTCTCTATGTGGTGTATGCTAATGGTATATATATATATATATATATATATATATATATATATATATATAGACCATTTTCACAATTTTGATTCTTCCTACCCATCAGCAAGGAATATCACTCCATTTTCTGAAATACTGTTTGATTTCTTTTTTTTCAGAGTACTGTAATTTTCTTTTTTAAAAATTTAAACAGAATAGAGAAACAATAGATAACACATTAGAAATAATACACAATTACAACTAACATAATAGATATTCAACAGTTGTTACATTCCACATTCCTGTCTTCTATGTAGTTGTTCATATTACAGATATAAGCATATAAAATTGGTCAAAGTAAAAAATTTTAAGCTTTATCTGCTACCTTAAGAAGTCAGATAGAAATTAGTAGTGCAATCACCCTAACTATCCTGTGTATATAAATGCATGATT